>JARQST010000399.1:1391456-1587781 GCA_030142225.1 Pachycephus smyrnensis | reverse complement strand
ATCTTCCGTTGTTAAGAAGATAGAAAACTGAAATTTTGTGACTTTCAGTTAATTGTAGAACCTAAATTGTATACCAAACTTCAGCCTTTTTGAACCTTTAGTTCTTTAAAATATGAAGTCACGCACTCGGACACAAAATGTACCTGTCGGGAGTTCAAAGTATGCGGGATCTCCGGGAGTTATAACTCCCTGCTGAATAATGGCGACTCCCAACTCCGTCAGAATACAATAAATCCCATACAATTGTAATAATGAAAATCTACGTCCGGTCGAATTTCAATGTCCGGCTTGAACTTTCGAAAAACATGAACGTCAGAGCGTCAGTTTTCCCTCGTTAACCTTAATCGAATCGGGCCAAGCGTAACCGACGAGAATGTCCCAGGTCGACGCGAACTGGCTGGCACAACTGTAAAGTTCGTGATGAAAGCCGGTAATCCTCGAATGAAAAGTTCGGCCAGTCGTGAGGAAAAAAAGAAATTAAAAAGAAGATAAGAGGGTGAAAGAGACGTCACGCACAATCGTTGACGTGCACGTGACACGAGGCACGATGCTGACTCACCCACCATAGATATTTCGTTTGACGTTTTTCAAATTGAAGGTAAAAATTTTGCTTTGGCAAAAATGGCTTTCCTGCTTGCTTTTAAACGTAACGTCAGTTTGCCGGGTTTTCATTTTGCGATTTAACCTTAATCGAATCGACTAAGTGCAGCCAGTTAAAATCTGCCGGGCTTCAACGGCTTGAACGTTTAAAACGAGAATTTCTCGAGGAGGGTTGAACTTCGAGCTAGAACTTGGATCTCGTAAAAATTAAGATAGCCGTACTTTCCAGCGCTCGTAAGGGATTATTGGCTTCGCTGGGGAATACTGCAATAGTCACGCTATCGTCCAGCTACCCTTATTAGGTCCCTGAGGCATCTCCTCCCTGTTATAACGAATACAATTCACAAGTGGAAAAAGGCACTCCGATTATTGTGTTGGACCTCGGTGCCTGCGGTTTCACGCACCCATTCATAACGTTGCCAAGTGAAAAATGATCCGTGACTTGTCAAGTATTAAGGGATGAAACTAAGGGATGCTGGGTTAGAGCGATAATTACTCAGTACCGCTTCTGCTTCATTAACAAGTCCTCGCCAAGGAATATCATACATATCTAAGTGAATGATTAGCGAGGAATCGAAAAGTGTATTTTAGGGGTTGAAAAAACATTCTGGAATTTTTTTTAATACAAGGGCGCGACACTGCTGAACTCAAGCCGAAAAAGAGAGAGTATATCGGTACGGCGGAGCTGTTGACACGGTGAAAAATTGTCAAGGGTTGCAGAGAGAACTTTTTTTATTATGCTCGGCATCTCGAAACCACCCTCTCCCTTCCACTTGGGTACGCCAAGGAATCTTTGAAGGACCATTGAAAGACTTACTGAACTACCCTGTATACTTAGTAGCGGTATTGTTATATGACTATCCCGGGCACAAGACTTTGTACGTACTTGATTTCCTGTACGCTATATGCATTGATCGTGTTAGATTTATCAGTGGGTATCAGTTAAAATATACTGTAAGTACAAAAGCCGGCAAGGCGTTTTAGAATGAAAGAGAGTGGTAGTAAATAGTCGAATTCGCACAGGGGCGAGTCGGCAGCCCAGCATGGGCGAGGAAACAAGTTTTCCAGGTGTTTTTATCGTATTCGTAAAACGGGATGCATCTATCACCCAGCTAGGAAATGCACGAGTTTCCCCACTTGCATTCTATTCTTTCCTCCATTCTTCTTATTCGTTCTCTCAAACTGCATCCCTTTGTCTCCTAGTCTAGCTTCTACCTTCGACTACCTTCCACCTTGGACTCTCTGGAATACTATCCTTCCACCACGAACTTCTATACTCACCGGCGAGACACCCCCTGGCTCATCCATTCTTTTTTTTTCTTTTTCATCCCCTGCTTCACTTTCGTCTTTCTCTTCGAGCACGGAAGCGTTCTTTAATAGAGAGTACCGACTGACGAGGGAGTGGAACAATCACGGTCTGCTTGCACAAATATGAATCGTCCCGAGATATAGAAGCGCTACTTAAATTCGTCATTCTACAAATATACCAACCCCTTATTTTCATCCCTTGCGAACGTCGATCGCTTAGCGAAGGGTAGGTTCGTGCGTATAAATATTGAAAGAAGCTGTGGCGATTTAAGAATGAAGACATTGTATGTTTGTGGTTATTTTTTAAATATTTTTCCCTTATTCCCTAAGGGCTGAAAATGGCTGGTTCGTACACGTTGTTATTATAGACACGTTGAAATAGGTAGATATATCCCACGATTCCCACGTGATAAAACCTCGCGTGATAAGCAACGATCAATCGACAACCCTGAATTTCTCATCGCCTAAAAAAATAGCTCGCGTTTCTTCGATTAAGTATTACAGCGTTACATTGGGTATTTTCGAAAAAATAAACTAACTCGACCAACACCGTGTACCGGAGGAAATAGAAAAACATTCTTAAAAAAAGAAATTCAAAAAACAAAGGTTCAAACGGGATTTATCTTTGGTTAGAATGTTTTTTTAGTTCCTTCCAAATACGATCATCCCTCTACACCACGGGACACCCTAATCCGAGGTGAATTTATTTTTCTATAGGGACGAGGCGCAATCGTTTCGGGGTGTTCTACACCCTTAATCTATCGAACATCGATTATCCTCCTTCGATCTCATTACATTCCGTTGAACGGCCGCGAATGTGGGACGAGCTCTCTAACGAGGGAATGTTCAAAGGGTCTTTTTTCGAGCGTGTTTACGAACACTTGTACCCCGATGATATCACTAACGGGAGGATTTTTCTACCCCTGGGTAATTATCCTGGGCGTTAGGCTGCCTTCACACCGTACCAACCTCTTGATGAAACCCAAAGCATCTCGGTCGTAGATGTGTCCGCAGCCTTGTATAACTATGTAGATACAGCTGGTCACGCCGCGTCGCGACGCCATGACGGAATTTTCTGCAATGTTGAGGTTAATGGACGGCAATGCTGCCGATAACCAATAATCGTCGGTGTAACCCGCGACCGTAAAATTTCATTAGCTACCGGATTATTCGACCCGGCACTAACCGTTATTTCCAGCCTGTTTGAATTTCTCTACCGAATACTCCATCCCTTTAGGGTGATCTAGCGATTTAATATTAATCACCCCACGCAAAATTCCCTATAACCATTACTCCTGTGGCATTCATCCTCGAGAAACATTCTTACGATCCGTCTCCAAAGAGACTGGTATCGTTCAACAATTATTTTCCTTATCAGCTCCCAGAAATAATTGGTGGGTTTCTATAAAACCAAAACCAATGTTCAATTTACAAGAAGAAATATATTTGTGAGACGCGTTGCTGGTAAAAAGTTCAGACTATCTAACTAACTTGGACCAAGGGATGTTTGCTTTATGTATGATTTAAAAATGGTAGAAGGTAAGGGTTGAAAAGGAGGAAAAACCTAGTTTTGGAGTAACGGCAGTCCAGGTTGGAAGGATTGACAAACGTATGGGTTTTTTCAGAATATTAAGATTAGAAATTTTTGAACAGTGGAAAGCAGGAAGTATTAAGGAAAACTTTAGCGGAAGTACCTTAGTATGGTTGAGAATTAACGTTAAGGAAGCGGCATGCAAGAGATAACGGTGTATGGATTTTTATGTAGGATGAGGATTAAAAACTATTGGAAAAACGTAAAGCTATGAGGGACAGGACACGGAACGTGAGGGCGTACATAGCAACTCGTAGTGTTTTCGCTCCCTCATAAAATAACACAGTTTCTTCATTGAAAACGCAGACTCGGCAGAGGCGCGTACCGTCATTCGAAAAACGAATATTGGTTTGGTTTACGATTCACTTCCGGTGTACGTAGTCGGTACTTCCGACGAATACTTTACGAGTTAGGTCGATCCCCTTTATCTGCAAAAGTAACAGAATAGCTTTATTGATTTTATCATTAGTCCTCATGATAAATCCCTGCAGACAAGCTAATCTATCATTGATTGTATTATTCTGAAAATTATATAAATCAAGATATATCATTAAACCAGAATATATCATGATATATCATCGGCTCAGCTTTTACTGCGTTTAATGTTCACTTTACGATTGGACGACCAATCTCGTTATATCCATTTAATTCGATTCCCAATTGTTATTGTAATTAGTATTATTTGCGGCCACATTTCCGTGCCCATATTTACGTTCCGTAACTCCAACATTAACAATAGTCTACTAACGGTGTGTGTAATTGATCATTAGAAATTTCAAATTTGTATAAATTTATTCTTTACGCTACTCGATGACTCGATTATTTTGATTTAGATTCTGGAGGGAAAAAATTTATAGCACGAGAATCAACCGCCTCTCGGAATATCGCTTAGGAATGGTACAAACGTAACTGCGAGCGTTCTCTGAATATGCAGACGATGCGAAACGCGGAATTGGAATCGGCTCACAACTGTTTTCCGTTAAAGCAATGTCGGACGTATCGTAAATTCTGAATATTCAGGAGGCACGGAACAACTCACTCTGCGTCATAACGCGGAATCTCCGTTAACTAGAATCTTGGGGCATCTCGCGTATTTACGAATTAGAATTGCTTTAAGTTTAAAACTAGAAAGCTTAAATTTACTGGTTAAACGAGATCCGTGCCAGGGGTACCGTCAGTTGTGTGTAATGAAAAACCGTAATTGCCAGTTGGTCCTACATATTGCAGCAGCGGAACAGTAGAATTGGTAATTAATTAGAATTGATGGATCTACTACTGTATGTTTCGATTATGCATATCAGAAGACTTGTAATTCATGCAAATGGGAATACAGTACCATAATCTCTGTGGGGTAGTGGTTATTTTTTTTTAACAGAGTGGTAACGCATTTTGGTGGAATATGCTGGGAGATCTAAAGTACTTATTAGGCCGCATTTTGACCATCAGTGACCGAAGGGCCTAACGGCTTTTGGACGGTCAGGGCTCGCACTAAAGGGTGTGATTACCTGAGAATAGGCTAATAAAGGCAACCTAATGGGTTTAGCTGGATTTTCCTGGTATCGCACCATTCAAGAAAGTGCCACTATAATACGTTGGAATGTTTTTCTCTTTTTTTCTCGAGTGTATTATTTCGAAGTGTTCTGACGTGTTTTTGACGTGAGTGTACACTGTCTAGTTTATTTCGAAATTTGTTCGAGGGTTTGGGGGCAGTCTCTTCAACTGAAAATACACTGGATGCGAAATGGACGTGAAACACGGTACTGCGGTTGAGTCTCTAGCTTCGAGTGATGCAGTTCCAGCTGCAGCTGCAGATGGCTCTGGACAGTAAAAGGATTAATTGCCAGTTGGACAGTCAGTTGCTGTATGCACATTTCGCATGGATGAAGTTGGTTATAAAATGGGAAAAATTAGAAAACGATGTGCTACGGTGTAGAAGATGATGTGAAATTTGTATCGCGCTTCGAAGTATTCAGGAATGAAGTGAAATAAGTGCACTTTTTTGTATGGAAAAGAAAAATTGTGAATTTTCTTTGAACTCTTTATTTTCGATATCTATTCTTTGCTTCCCTATCCTTTTTGCTTTCTTTAGAAACTTCCCCTTACCTTCTTACCTTATTCGCAATCTTTGGCCTACCTAGTGCGTCTGCCATCCACGTTCCCGAAAATCGCTCCCTAATTTTAGCGATCAGCAAGGACGTGATTTGTAATTTACGAGCGCGAGGATTGATCAATAATCTTGGAAGGCTCACAGACGCTTTGGTAAATCAGCAAATATTTTCTTAACTGTTTTCTTTGCTGGGTTGTTTGCTACACTTCAAACGTCCAATGACTCCGTGACATTTTCTTGCGTGAGCAATTCCATGAATTTAATTAGAGGAAACCAAAGTTATTTGAATTTGACCAGGAAATATTTTTAAAATCTCGCTTGACTCGTGTTTATTTTTGTTAAAATTATTATACCTGAATTTATTTAATACACGACAAGTACTCGCATCCAGAATTTCTTTTTACGTAGTCCATTTTGAATCAAATTTGTATTTACGTATAGGACTGAAACGATTCGAAAGGCAACAACGTTCCCTTTGAAAATATTCGATTCCCTAACCTTTATTACGTGTCCATAAAGCATTTTATTACACAATGACATTTTTCATGAAAACGTTCGATTTTTATTTCATGAAAAAGATACCTTATCACTGCCCGTTATCAAACATCACTTCTGAGAGTCATTAGTTATTTTATTCTTGTTCCTCCACATCCATCTGCTCGACTATCATAAATTCAATCCTCAAGTATGGCGGACGGTCTTCCCTTAAATGAAATCACACGCTCTCGAAGGATCAAAATTAAGTTCGGTACGCGAATAGAATATTCATAAAGGATGGACGTTACTCTGCCTGTCAGGGTCTTAATTTCCATGCCGTTTCTTTCTTTTACTTTTAACCACTTTCCCTCTCCTTTCATTCCCTACTACATCTCTTTCCATTTCTCACGCTCTCCACGGCGATTGGCGTCGCGACGTCTAACTTCACTCGAACTTTATTAGAGTCCTGAACTATCCCAGAATCACTGCAGAACTTCCAGATGCATCTTGGCTTCGCTCACCCCCTGAGACTTGTTCAACAAGTAGATTTTGAATAAGACACGCGAAAGTCAAAAGTTAAAGAAAAAATCTTTAATTTAAACGGATACCGAAGTGCAAAAATGAAGTGATTTAATTCTAACCCATATATTAGCATAAACGTCAAAAGGGTGAAATTTTATACGTACCTTCGTATTTTTAAGGGTAGCATCCCCTTTCGCATTCGACTCAACCTTCTCAGCCTCGACCCTTCCTAGCGTATCTTTTGGATAAGCATCGACATTAATTAAATTCGCGTAATAAGTGTAAACGCTAGGGACTCACGAGTCACGAGGAATTCCTGACAATTAGGTAAATGATCCAGAAGATATTCCACGCGAACGCGAATTCCCATGGAATTCGTTCGTGAATTCCTCTCGCTCGTTTTCTTCTGTGCTCGTAAAGGGAATATTCAAGAGTGAAATGTACCAACCTAACAGCGCATGTTATTATTATTATATTATTATACAGCGTTGCAACGTTAACCACACAAGCAATGAACTGCGTATCGCCTTTAACGTTACCAATTACCTAAAATTCCTGAAACTGCCTAATTTTCTCTATCTCAACATTATATCTTCCACAATTCAACCTCCTTAATAACTTTAAGCAAAATCTACCCCGGCTGCTGAAAAATAATAACGTAGCATACCTATATATATACAGTCCCTAGATTAGATCTGTAAATTGATAAAACGTCACGATGCCGTCGTCAGGCTACCAAGGAATTATTACACACAATACCATACTAATTTCGCAAAGATGCTGCTAATGAGAATCCGTCCAATCTATCTCAAATTTTCCGGTTTTATTAAACCACGCGAAAATTCATTTTCCACGTATCCATTGCTATTTAACAAGAACGAAATTGTCGTCAGGATATAATACGCACACGTGTGCTCATTCGAGTCTAATGATGAACGTGCGTGAAATTATTTTTGAAATCTCTCCTTTATTCTTCTGTGAATTTAGGCAGGGTTTCTGCGTTGTGTCAACAAAACAAATTAATATAATACAAATATATAGATATAAGTTTGATTGACCGATTGCTCTCGCGAGGATATCATACGGGTGGATTGATACGGGCTTTCCAACGACACATGTGAAAATTTTCATGACGCTAAAATCCGTACTGTCCATCCAAATGTACAGCGTCACACATGAGCATGCGGGTCGATGCATTTTCCTGAACGCACCTGTACGCTCTTCCGTCAGGAATAGTGGTTTGTATTTAATTTGATTTTCCGCAAACAATGGACGACCGTTAATTAAATGGCTCCGACTGTATTGACAAGCCTGTATAACAGAGAATACTTGTTGCGTGGAAATACCCTTTTTTTTACAATCCGATAAAAGCGCTTGCAGTTGCATTTACGCTCACGTTATTTTAACTTCGGTACGCTAATGTGTACCTTCGCTCCATTGTTTACTTCAACGTTTTGTTTTAGTGATATTACTAATTTTAAAATTGTCCAGTAAATCCCGGACACCCGGTAATTATCGAGTCAGGGAACACTGTAAGCATCTCGTTGATCGATTCGATTAACTTTGACGCTGTTTAAAAGCAGTTTAAAGATTTAATAGGCTCGCGCCAACAATGTCGGCCTAATACTTCGTAAAGTGAATTCTGGAGAATTGTATTTTTATGAAAGATGGAAATTAGTAACTTATTTTCTAAGATAGATCCGGTATTCGTAGAAACTTTTGTTGTCCTGCTTGTACTCGTAAATAAAGTCTTTTATTCGAATGCCTGATATCGCTGCATTCGTACAGAAAGAATTTTGATCTTCTTTCAAGTAAATTTTTGTCACTAAAGAGAGATTCGTACGGATCGTAAGATTTGTTTCTCCCCTTTTAATTCCTTCGGTATTCTTTTCTTCATTCTGGTTGTCCCCTCCACAGACGATATTCGAAAAGACTGTTGACCCTTGGTTCCTCGAGTACCGAAAGCACGAAGCACGAAGGAACTCGAAAGTTTCGCAATATCAAACTTCCACGTTCAAGCTACGCCATTGTAACGTATAACTTTTTAGCTTCTTAAGTATTCATGAACGCTGCACCCTGTAGATTTTCCAGTTTAATGCCAACCATACGTAGAGGATTCCTAAAGGTATACATCCGCGTGGCACGCCATCTTAACAACTTTCTTCGCGAAGCATCGCTGAGTCGAAAAAAGAGCTGAGATAGAAACAAGAAAAAGAAAGAACTTTGCAGCAAGTTAAGCGGAAGTAAGTGGACTAAGAGAAAAAGAATACAAAAAAAACGTGCTTTGGGTATTTACGAGTAATCGTGCATTCAATGCATAAATTATTAGGATTACGCAGTATGATATAGGTACCCATATACATAGATATATACATATACTTCAATAAGCGCATTCTGCTTTTGAAGTTTCATAGATAGTGACGTCTGATTGGCTGATATATAATTGAAACCTTATTTAGTCAAATGAGGATTTCAGGGAGAAATTTTCACTTTAAATTCCCCGCGATGTATATTTCAGGAGGAAAAATAGTCTCGGTAATATTATTATTCAAGGGCAATTTAACTCCCTGAGGTAACAGTGCGCTTTTTCATTTGAGATGGCGCTTAATTCACCGGTTGAAGTGGATTCGTGGATAGGTATACTTAGGTATTAAGCCGAAATGATACTTCTCCATTGGCGACGCTTGAGCGGACGTGGAAATGAAAAAAAAAATGGTCCACCAGGTGAAACGATGATATCGTAGCAAATTGCTGATGGGAGACTGTAAAAAAGAAAATGGGAAAGGCATCTCGTATACCATCTTTACGGGGGGGTGCCCTTATGAAAATGCGTTTACGAGTAAATGTCAACGTTCGAATTCGAAATGTATTATTCATGGCTTTCGGTAGTAAGGAGTTACCAGAATATATACGATTGTAAGGTGTAAAGACACCAAGGAACCCATAGGGGAGGAAAGTCTTCGATTTCACTATTCCGTATTTACCAATATCTATCATCCCTTAGTTTTATTCCTCTGGCAGTTTCTTCAAAACCTATCCCCGACTGTATATCTATGTATAAGAGATGCACCGGCGTATTCACTTATGTACGTACATAGATAGTACATAGATACGACATAGTTACGAGCACGTACTGAATAAAGATTGTACGGGAAATGATTCAACTCTCTTTCCACATTTTATCGTTAGGGTTTCCGGTGGCGCTGCCATCGCAATTTAATGAGTTTGAAAATGTATGATGTTACAGAACTTGAAAAGCCTGAACTTAAATTAGACAAGTGAAGCAAGGGTAGTTTCTTGACAGACTCGACGTGCCCCAACGTGTTGGGGAGATGACGCGAAGGGGTTGAGGTATAGAGAATAGCCCCAGGCTAAGGGTCTGTGTCTGTCAGCGGATCAGAAAACGCGAGAAATCCACCAGGACAAAGTGCGACACGACGATCCCCAGGAAGTGCTAATGGTCTTTTTCGCGGACGGCTGATATCAGTCTCCACTTACACGCGGAAGAGGCATGGCAGTGGTTGGGGTAAAACGGTGAGCGTGGATGGGCGTGCGCAAAGAGTGAAAAACAATTAATCTTCGAAGAAAACCGCGAAATAAATTCACGTCTGGCTCTTACAGGGGTGGGGAATTTATTTATTTTCCTGGGGACAAGTTGGAGTTATCCGACCATTATGTATATAGCTACCTACCACACTGAGGGGTGAGATACCATGGTTACCCCCGCTTTGAAACACTGATATACGTATTTAAGGTATAAAAAAATTAAGGATAACAAATGACGCTTTCTGTACAACGTTTGTGAACGAATCTATAAAAGAAACGGTACATGAAAAAGTGTGTACTTTGTGTATTCGACATTTGATCGATATACTAATGCTGTACTAAAATAATACACCACAGGTATACTACTGAATATAAATATATATATATATATATATATAGTTTTTTACAATCCCGCCTGAGTGAGCATTGATATTCTACAAAATACAAAGAGTCTGTTTACCTTGTTTAGACTTTTTTTCCTCTTAGTCTGATAGATAAAGATAATGCTCTTCCCGTTTATTATGAGAAGGTCGGAAGGTCCCGTGACTGGGGTTAGTTAGGATGATAGCACAGTAATTCATATTAATATTAGATATCACGCATCCTGTGCTGTTCTCGCGCGCGTACGTGTGGCAAAGATAAAGCCTTATGTGGGATATATAACATAGCTATGTACGAACAAATATAATTATGTCGTGCACTTATGTACATAGGACGGTACATAATGTAAACTAAGTTAAATATAGCTGAGAGGTTCAGGCTAACGCACGAGTATCAGTTAGTTACGTGAGCGAAGGACAGATGGCGCCAGTAGTATTTCGTTCTCGAACGACAATATTCCTCCCAGATGTTTTAAGTATCCACGAGTGAGTAAGCAAAGCATACTTACCTGGCGCAGAGGTTACCGTGATCAAGAAGGCGGTTCCTCCAGGGCGAGGCTCTTCCATTGCACCACGGTTGAGCTGACCCTTGCGAATATCCCTAATGTGGATATCTCGGGCGTAAAATTTTTGGTAGTCGGGACTGCGTTCGCGCTATCCCGGACATAACATTAATTTCAAACAAAAGTACGGTGTTGATACTTCATAATACAAGAAATTGTTTCACGATTTATTATTGTTGTTACGCCTTGAATTTTTCAGTAGGCATGATCCGCCATTGACATTACTACTGAATGGAACGAACATTATGTGCGAGTTGGCTTATGCATTCACCACACAGAGAAAACTTCTACAAGTTTCATGCGGTCTACCCTAGAAAAGGGTGTGTTTGTTGGGTATGACGAGTACGTATCTTTCAAAATTTTGTTAACATAATTCCGAGTAATCAGCTAAATCGATCGGACATCAAAATCGATCGGGATATCAAGTTCTGGATCTAGGATGGCACAATACTTGCAAGCGAAAGCGGAGCGTTTGAAAGCGATCTTATTTTTTTTTGCAACTGCAAATGTATAACATGGGACCGCATGGTTCAAGTGGTCGTGCCTCAAGCCAAACCTGTTTGCCTCAATATTTTAAGAATGTTTGTACTAAATACACAGTAAAATTTATGTGTACTCTACTTTCGTACATGCGGAAACTTTTGTATAAACGAGATATTGCATCAATTAGAATTTTTATCCGAAGTTTTCCGAAAATAACTGTAGATGGTCTGCTGCATTGAACTATTTATTTGACTGTATTGAGATATATTAAATAGGCGTATAGCTGTTATTTTAATATCCAAATTAGGTCTCCTTATTATTCAGATATGACAGTAACCGCAACAGGTATGTGTGTGAAGTGAAGTTGCATATGGTGAGGGCATGCGGTACGCCAGTGTAATTAACTCGTCAGAGCGTCAACAGATGGCGCGACGGGCGCTCATCTCTCGCAGGCAAAGTGTGACATTGAGAGTTGAAGAAGGAGGCCGACACGACCCAAAGCATACTTACCTGGCGCAGAGGTTACCGTGATCAAGAAGGCGGTTCCTCCAGGGCGAGGCTCTTCCATTGCACTACGGTCGAGCTGACCCTTGCGAATATCCCTAATGTGGATATCTCGGGCGTATAATTTTTGGTAGTCGGGACTGCGTTCGCGCTATCCCGGATAATAGAATTCAAACATAATAAATTATTAACTGAAGTAACAGCTAAATCTAATTTATTCTTTCTATAATGGTCCAGGATCCTTTTGCGGTTATTAACACTGCACAACTGATACTTGAAAGTAAAATTGCATAGGTTTTTTATCCTGATATCTCTTTGTAGTCAGGGTTATTTTGAGTCGTCGACTTTATGTGTCAAGACTCCACGACTATACACTATTCTTGTTGGGATAAAACATTACACATTTAATTATGAAAATTAAAATTAAAAGACCTGAAAAATGGGTATAATTTTTCATTTTGGTTTAATTGAAAGCAGGATTTAGCTTAACGTACTACATTCATAAACCGGCCATACATACATTTTCCTATAGTGGAAAACTGTCATTTGCGATAATTCACTTTATATTCAATTCAGATACACGTTTGATGCAATGACAAATATTTAATGACTACTACAGTCGTTCGATGTCAGACTTCTAGACTAGTATGCATTAAGAAAAGATTTTATTTGTCTATCATCCTGATCTTAGCCAATGTAAACACTCTAAAAGAAGCAGTTTAACCATAAAGGTGGTTCGCCTAGCATCATAATAATAGTATTCCTATTTCGGTCAATGCCCTTATATCATTCATTACAACAATATTTCCCACGTAAGGTTATTATCTTTGAGACAAGTGGAAGGACAGAGATACATCATTTAAAAATGTTTCATATCACATATTTAAATAATGCAGTAAAAAATGATTAAAAAGTTCCAAAATTTTTAATTCAAAAATCATCGTAGATAATGTTCGATGTAAAAGAAGTGTCTCCCAGAAATTCATTCACTTTTACCATCTAGAAACTGAGATATCTTGAAAAAAATATAGCTATTTTAACATACAAAGTATATCTATGTAGTGCAATTTTGGCGAATTTCATTCCGTATATCACTTAAATCAGATGGCGAATAATTAATAAATTTTGCACGCACGACCATTAAGCACCTGCCAAGAACATACACAAAATTCAGATCCGTATCTTAGAAGTGCTCTCATGATCGAACCACCTTCAACTGGGGTAGAATTTCAGTTTCCCTGACAGTAGTTCGATAATCCGATGCTAGGGTGCGCCGAGGGCAAACTTCTCGAAGTTAAAGTTATACTTCGTACTGCTCAAAGGCGGCTGTGATCAGTAACAAAGCATACTTACCTGGCGCAGAGGTTACCGTGATCAACAAGGCGGTTCCTCCAGGGCGAGGCTCTTCCATTGCACTACGGTTGAGCTGACCCTTGCGAATATCCCTAATGTGGATATCTCGGGCGTAAAATTTTTGGTAGTCGGGACTGCGTTCGCGCTATCCCGAACCACAAAATAATTCAAACAAAAAGACTTGGTTTTTTCCTTAGGTAAAATTCGAACACCAATTTTATATAGAACCCTGAGGTTCTTTTTTTAGTTTTTTTATTTGTTTTAGATTAATGGTCTGTTTTGTTTACCTTCTCTGGGATTCTTTGATACTTTTTTTAAGCCTGTCTGGCTTTGGCCTTGCAGCCCTGTGCCCAGTCTTCATCTTCAATATATTGATACTATTTTGCAGAGAGACAATTTTAACCCCCAAACTCCATAAATCCTAGAGAATAGATTTTATTCTATCTGTAGTAGCCGCATTTAACTGAACCTATAACCATCCATGTTCATATCATCCCTAGCGACGCCGCGAGACATCATCGAAAAGCGGAAATACGTCACTCCCCCAATGCCGAATACCATTCCGACGAAAAGTTAGTGCATTGATCATCTACGAAGAAATTCGTTTTACGTCTACGGAGTCGGAATCCTGCGGGACGCTATTCGCGAAACAACGGGGAGCCCTCTCTTCTGTTTAAATTAACTCCCCTCGTTCCATTTTACGCCTTTCATTCTTTCTCTCTCCCATACTCACACTCTGGAGCTTTTTCTCTTTTTGGCGAAACGCTTCGGTGAGAGCAATAGCCATTATTTTATCGACGCGTCTGCAGCCTGCTCGGTTCCATATGAAGGCGTTAAATCCTCGAATAAAGGGCCGCCGCTCCTGTGCCATTCGACATTCAGCAGCCGCCATTAATAATCGTCGAAGCGACGACTGCGTGACATGTACGGCTCAAAACAGCTCGAATACACGCTTCGGTCATTTTGTGACAGCGGACTATACACAGACAATTTTAAAGTCCCTCACGGTAAAAAAAGAGGGTGGACAACCCTATTGAGTACGGTGAATATTTTTAGTTACATTGACCACGTGATTTATTAATGCTTGAATATAAATATTCCCTGGCCTAAATTAAAGAGAGAATTTATAAATTGTAAAGGGTATAGACCATTTTCATGAATTCTGATCTATAAAACGTAACTAAAGCTTTATTGTATACAGTCCGTAGAAACGTGCGAGAATCACCACTCAGACTGATATTGTGGACACAATATAGACACAAGAGTTCAGTAATGGCTATTTGACCGTTATCGAGAGAGGGTGCGTATCCTCTAACTGTGGGTTGAGATAAGTATATATTTATATATATATGTATATATAAATACTCAAAGGGGAATTACTCGTAGAGAATTTTGGGGCATGCGCTCAGCTATGTTTTGCCGCTGTGTTACAGGCGGCAAACACGAGCAGCGCTTTAGTACGTTCACAGCCGCTCAAACGTGCGGATCTTCACGAGAACTAGGAGAGAGACGATAATAAAAATTTGGTAAAAATTTTCGGAATGGAAGACGAATAAAAAATATTAAAAAGCATACATTCCATGGCGTATGGTGAAGTTCAAGGATATTTCTAACCTGTTTACTGTGTATCCAGACACTACCTATAGTTTCCATCACTCATGGAATCACCTGATGGAAAATTTAACAATCAACTACGTACGGAAATAAAGAAACTTGCCATTCGACGGCGAATCAAACTTCCGGAATAGTTTAGCGCGTTATCTTCAAGAAAGTTTAAATCGACAGGACGATTCGCTTGTGAGAAACTTGGCACGAGGTGCGATCCTGTTCGTTTGAACTTTTCTAGAAGACGTGAAGTCGTTGAAAACAAAATATAAAGGTACGACAAGTGATAACGAAACTAAGTGTTGTCAGTTGCATTACTAATAGTGAGAGTGAATGATGACAGTGATGTCAATAGTTACTGACAGCTTGGGTGACGATCGTGGGCATCATCGTCAGTGTAAAATGGAATCATCGTGGGTTGCTCGTTGATAAAAAAAATTGTCAAAAAACGGTGTCGTACAGAGATAACGGCGATCGATCACAATGAAATCAATCGCCGTTATAATACTATTGGCGACTATCGTGGTCTCCACTCGCGCCGGAAGTTGTAAACTCGCAAAGATGTGCTGTCAGGGTCGCGATTCTGCTTGCGTTATACAGAAAGCATCTCCTAATGCTATCATTGAGGGTCCACAGGACAAGCCCTGCTACTGCGACCATGCGTGCCTAAAACTCGGTGATTGCTGCGATGACTTTAAGGAGGCTTGTGGTGGTAAGCTTGCAATTTTTTAAAGAACATTCTAACCAAATTTCCCTTTCGGTTTGCGGAATTCTAAAGACTTTAAGCTTGCGTCATCTCGTTATGATTCGCTCGAAAAAAAATATTGTTAATTTTCGATCCTAGACGTAGACTTTTTTTAAATTGCGAATGGTTTTTTGAATAAGTGAGATGTAGATATTATATAAAAAAATTCAAGATGGTCATTCTTGACAAATAATTTCGTCTATTATTCTTTTTTTTTTTGGAAAAATCATACCTCCTGTATTCTGCGCGAAAAAAATCGCTGGGCGTCTTAGTGTCCCTCTTAGAATGTCTTACGATCAATCAGAGTCCACACGACCGGAAATATACGAGCCTTAAGCAACATGCAAAGGGATTCTTATATACGCAAGTGCATTAAGTCCGAGTAGTCAGAGGTTCGGCAGGAAATGATGGTTCTTGCGAATGGACCGGAAACGTGCCACTTCGAATAGCTTCGTGTCCCTAAAGGAAACGGATAGGCACCCTTACCATGTACTTTACCATTCCCTCAAATACAGTATAGCGTCCGGAAACGAGAGAGTGGCGTGTTTCTCTAGCTGTTCTGGCATTTATTTCCGTTTTTAAAGCTGATCTCTACTTACCTGTCTTCAGCAAAAATGCCTTTGAAGTTACGAGAGTAAGAACTCTGTAGAATTTTTGGCTTTTCGTTTTTCTTTTTTCTCTCTTAGTCACTCCAAACACTTGCACTCTCACGTTTCACACTTACTTAGTCTAAAAGAAGTACATACCGAAAATTGTACTTGACTCTCATACTTCAATATTTATGTACGTACGTGAAATTTCGACTTTACACGAAAATTCTCTTCAGCATAAAAGTGCACTCAGTTTTGCAAGTTAAGCGAACCGCGAACCAACCACTTCCCGTCCGACACTTCAAAACGGAAAAGCAAGTCGGCCACTTTTCCAGACCGATGAAAAATCCGCATCGAGCGACTGATTCCCACCGGAAATCGGACGTTTCGCGGCAGGAAATGGTTGTAGATTCAGACTGGTTGTTATGGAGCATCGACGTCAGAGAGGATTCCGTGAAAATGAAAGAGCTTCGAATAGCATTGAAGAATATTATTTTCCTTGCATTTTCAAGCGAATAATTAAAAAAAGCGAAATAAAGAAAACTATCCGAGCCAGTTTTTCCACTGTAACTATTACATGTTCTAAAGAAAAAAGTATATACGTAACTCTGCCAAGAAGACATTCATCACTTGGAAAATGCAATTCTGGGGATTTCTTTCGTCCAAACGGAAGTCTGCTAGGTACTTTTTGTCTTCGTATTAAAGGGGGGGACAAGACAAGAGAAAAGTAACAAAAGCGAATAGAGGCCTGCAAGAAAAATAGTAGAAAGACGAATTGAAGCAGCAAAAGAAATAGACTAGCAATTTTCACGTATCGATCCCATCTGCCTAACTTCATTCGTCACGCGAACCAAACGCGACATGATGTAGGAAGATCTCGTCTGGAGGAGAAATTCAAAGTCCCCGAGGATATCGTCATGTATCCCCAGGTAAGACAAGATGGTGGATCCTGACGGTTATTCCGTTCTACGAACATTTCAGAAACTGCTCGAACGTTTGTTTAAAGTGACGTAAGTCAAGAAACTCGTATCCCTTGTATACCCCAAACGTCGATAGTTCTAACAAAGGCATTAGTTTGTACTAGTTCCGTATTGTTGTACACCCTAACGAACTAACCCAACTGATAAATACTGTATATATAGCATAGAGTTGACAAGCTACCTTCTATATTACACAGCATGAACGATTGTTCTGGCTATGACACGCCATTCGATTAAATACACGGTCTATATATTTCTCTTTAGAATCCATTGTGATATATGAAACAGTATGTACGAAGCAGTATATATATATATGGTAACGAAGAAAAGCAGCCATGAAATGAAGCACGATAGTGCAATAAGAGCTTCGAAGATACGGTTAAGTCGGTGGTTGTTTTTGTTAACGAACAAAGGCTGTAACGAAGCTTGCAATTAAAAGAGTTCTTTTGGAGAAATGCCAGACGCACACGGTACCGTATATATACGCTTTTCTTTCAACGTATACAGGGTGTACCACGGTATCCGGATATATTTTGCAGGATTGAGTTACTTATGTTAGTAGAAATAAAATAAGAGATAACTCGGAGGAGAGACTGGTGAATTGTAGAATTGATTCTAGATAAGAAAAATTTAGAAGAAAATTGTAAACTATGATACTCACATATCTCGATACACCCTGTATAAAAGCATAGCGCATCAGGATAGGGATTGGTACCGGGTGAATTGTTTTTGTTTAGGAAACCCTTTGTTCTTGAGACTTATGTATTTTTTTTGCTAATGAAACGTGACGCGAATTTTCCAGACACTTTTACCGGGTCACCCTGTAGGTAATCATTTACTTTTTATTGTATTGTTCTTCTCCGTTCTTCGTCTTCTTCTTTTTCTTTTCTCTATGCACAGTGACGGATTGTTCCGTTAGCGAATGGGGTCCTTGGTCCCGATGCGAAGGAACATGCGGCGCTGGAATTCAGAGGAGATCCCGACGAATTTACAGGGCTGATAAGAATGGCGGAAAACATTGTCCGCAATTGGAACAATCAAGAACATGTCGCAGTCACGATGCTTGCGCGAGACGTGATCACGTATCGCGCATGAGAGGTGAGAAAACTATGCTCTTGTGCAATCTTTTTTTTGCCCTCCATTTTTTCTCCTTTTCTAACCCTCTTTTCTTCAACTCGGCATTCCTCTTGTATTTTCTTTTCTTTCTCTTTTTTCCTCGCCATTCCCCAGATAAGCTTGCCTGGTCAGCTTTGTACAATCGGCAAGCTTTACACAGCCACCTCTTACATTTTCAGAAACTACCCTCATCGTACCTGCCGCGTCAGAGAGCTACCACGAGAATGCAACCGATAAAATGTCACAGGGGTAAGTGCAATTTTTACAATTTTTATACAACATAAATTACTCCCCAAAAAGACACTACACCTAATGTTGATATTATGAAATATCAGGACCTCTATATATTTATACATTGTCTCGTAACTCCGTTTGCCATCAGCGTCAGCAAATATGATCAGTTATCCTCAACGTGCTGGAACTCCAAAACCTTCTTGGGCGCCAGCTACGGCTTCCCCGTACCATCGATGTTCTCTTTTCCACAGCTGATTTTCCAAGTTCCCTGCTACTCAGTCTCAGCCAACTGAGAAGGATAATGGGGAACGTAGGTATGGGAGAGAAATCTGAAACGGTCGGAAGGTCTCACAAAATGATAACCCAGTGGCTACTGTATTGTCTCGTTTATTACAATGCAATAAGTAAAAGATTTCACAATGCGAATCCCGACACCTACTGTATACATCTCAATGGCGGCTCATCACGGAATGGTGTTCTGATGCCCTCCCTTCGGGAGCGCAGACCGAGGCTAGTTAGAGTTCCCAGGCAAACTGTAAACGGGGTACGGCGATCGAGCACTTCATCGGCGAGAGGTTTTATCCTAAATTTTGCCTCCTGCCTCGATGGCTGCTGGTCCGATAGTTTCGACCGTTTAGTCCTCCCGGGAACCGAACCTATACTACATGCCTTAAAAAAAAAAAACGCAGAGCAACCAATCCCATCGGCAATGATGGCTGGAGGTGGGAGTTTGTAACGGGTCGTTCCAAAAGACTAGGTTACAAAATACACGTATACTTCCACAAGAAAAAAAGTCAGTCAATATAAATATATAGAACATCCACACATGTGCCCCACCTATATATCCCAGTATGTAAAAAGTTTTCTGCTATCCCAGCAGTTTTCCACGATACAACCAGACAATTCGTCGTCCCGTCTGCTACTCCTCAGTCTTCTATCTCGTATACCCCGACTGTATACATAGAGAAAGTTTCTCGGAGCTGTCGAGTTTATGGAACGATAGAAACTGTAAAGGTCCCGTGAGATTGCTCGAGACCTCACTCGAAATTATTTGAAAATTAAGTCATTGATAATTCCATTTGCTAAGTTGACACGCGGTTGACACAGTTGAATCCCGCGGCGTAGTACACGCGCACAGACTATATATCCACAGTCACAGGCATGCACGTTTCTCGCGGTTTCCCATTGCGAACAATATCTTTCGAGTGTACATACAAAGTACATACAACTCCATTAAGGAGTGAACGAAGCGCAGCAATAATGTCGGTAAATTAGTTTGCTACAGTAACGACAGAGGATACACATTTTCCTATCTATGTATATCAACTAAGCTATGTATAAAGGTATAGAAAGCTCTCCTACCTCCATAATTAATAGGTCCTTAATATGTGGATACACAGGACGCTATTAATTTACCTATGTATATGCTGGTTCAATATGGCCGAACTATACCGTACGGCTACCTTGATGTACTGGCAGGTACCGATCGCTTAGGTTGGATCATTGCATCGAATAAATGGCCACGCTATACACTAGTAGGCAGGTCATAGTTCGCATAACAATGACTCAATTAACGTTGTATGTAGGGCAACTATGCTGGTACACGTTCAGGATTGGCTCGAGAGCCGTTTCCATCTTGGAATTGAAGTACCTTAGGGATGGATGTTACCACGCGAGCCACTTTGAGGGAGTTCTGACACTTCTGAAAAGACTTCCGCGCTGGATTCTCTTTTACTTCCGGTAGGGTGCCGAGCAAGGGATGAAACGACGGAATAGCAGTGTACGAGTGGTTCATAGAGAGAGAGAGAGAGAGAGGGGAAGAATGTCGGATACATCAATATCTTGTATCTAGTTTACGTAACCCTTATGAGTGACCTTGGTGTATACCTTAGGAAATGATACGGAAAGCTTTTTGCGTGAGAAGATACGAAATGAGCTGAGAGCACTGATAATTCTGAGCATTTTTCTTACGGAAAATTATCTCGGGTAGCGAGCTACCATTTAGGCGCCATTTTCAAACCTTAACCTACATTTTACATATAAATAATGTGGTTCTCTGGGATATCGTTTAATAGATATAGAAATGTTCTGATACGAATTCAATAGTTTATCGGCAACGTATGCTCGATATATCATACATGCGCAAACTCGTCTGCGCAATCTATGGGGAAAGCTGCGAACTACGCATACGGAGAACATCGTAAAGGCTCAAGGATCCTCATAAAGATAATATCGAGCAGTGCCTTGAAGCACTGGCAAACGTTTCTGGATATGAGGTTACGTACAGCTAGAATGTCAAATCGCTTATTTTCGTATCGTAAAACGATAAAGTTCCTCCCTCAGTCTCATTACAAACATTATTCATATAACGTTTGTAAAGCGGACAATACCTAACGCCTGTGTGCAGGTTAAGATTCGTTGGGACCCTCGGGAGAGAGTCTGCCCATTTTCGCGTATATAGCTTTTATGGACATTCAAAAGCTTGCGGACCACATTGCCAGGGGCTGCAGAATAATAATGGCTGCTTCCGGCGAATGATAATCGTTCTACTCGATGCCTTTCAGATATTGCGCGGTATTCACGATCCTACGAGCATCGAGATTCTGCGCTAAAGGTGGTCCGTTCGAGGGGCTGACCGAGGGTGAGTTTTTTCTAAGACTATATTATTATATTCAAGGAGTTTCTTTTTCTCTCTTTCCTTCTCCCTTTCTCTCCCTCTCTCTCTCTCTCTTGGGTTAGAAGGAAAAAGTTGCAGAAGTAAAAAAACCTTGGCTCTTCTTCGGCCAAGGCGAATCAACGTTTGGCGGAGCACTGTGTATATCTAAGATTAAGGGTTGCAGGGTTGGAGGCTTATTTCCTACCAAGGGAGTGATACCTCGAGGCTGCCGGGTCAAGAGGGACTATTTTCAGCAACTGAAACTTCGCCGCGGACTCTCATTTGCCTAGTGGCCATTACTACTATTTCTAATACAAACCAGATCTTTGCAACCTGCAATACGATATATCCTGTATCTCTGCAATATTTATATCAACATCCCCCCCCCTCTCTCTCTTCCACCTCTAATATCAACCTTTATCATATCTGTACAGCCTCACGCGTGTGCGTACGTTGCGGTACCCGTGAGTTCAATTCGCGCTGTCACGATCCTGGAAATCCTGTGGGATACGCAGGAATTGGCAGATGGGAAGCAGGAGGCAGCTCATTGACGAAAGCTCGCTGTCATGGGAAATGGATGCGCGGATCTAGAAACGAGTCGGATTGCAGCAGCGCAACCTGTCAACTTGGGATGCACTTCGCTTTCGTTTGAACGAACCTGAACACACTGCGCATTGTACAGTATAATGATCGGTGTGTTGGCAGTGGCTAAATAAAGCACCGAATGAATAGTAACGCGTGACGTAACGATAATAATCGTTTGAATAAATAACGACCCTACGTCACGTCGAATAAGGGACAGCGCTGATGGGAACTTTATGTAACAAGGAATCGTGCTGTAATAAAGGCTTAGATGTATTCCAGTGGATATACAGATATCTGTAAATTATACAATGAACATTACCCATGTACAATGCCGCTATAGTATACTGCTCTATAGTCTAGCTAAAACTATGCCAATGTATGTATAGATATATAGCTAACGTATAATATTTATCGTGCCTCGTGTAAGCACCTGCCAGGATAGCCGGGTACGACTGGGCTGGCATATAGACACTTTCAAAACTCACTAACCACATATCACTAATATGGTTACGTGTGATATATTAATAGAAACTGGCCATTTATTCTCTGTAACAAATAAAGAGTATACGATAAGCAGCGAGAAGATATGGAAAGACCTTTAAAAGTATCCTTTATATTAAACAAGAGAAATTCTTTATTGGATACGTGAAAGGTTCTTATGCACTGGACTTTTCTTTGCGAATTTTCACAAAATTATCCTGTATTTTTATTGGCAATGCTCATTGAGCTGAATAGACTTTGAGTTATAATAACGAGGAGGAAAGGTGGGCTGTCTACTCGATATTCAACCCCCAGTGGGATTTCTACATCTGCACCATCCTTCTATGCAAGATATACGTAGTCTGGTATATGGCCGATATACAAAATGGCTACCTGACTCGTGAGTATATGTAATACATATGTACGAGGGGGTATGCTTTTTGTCGGTTGGTCTGGGATTTTTTTAAATCTTTTTTTTTGTATTTTTTTCCCTTCTTTTTTCATACCCTCGGACAACCCTCTGTCGAGGGTATCACGAATGCACTGGTCGTTAAAAAAAAGTGGGTTTCTGTTGGTTATACGTTATAATAACCATCGAGGGAAACTCGACACTTGACTGCTTTGAATGGTACGTATACCGGGTGGTCCATGTAATACCATACGTATACCGGGTGGCCCAGCTAAAAGTAAGCTACGTAGCCAACGCCATTCGACAGCCGTGGATAGTTTTAGCTGAGTTACTGGGTATATGTGTATTATTAGAGAGAAAGAGAGACAGAGATAAATCTGGTGACTGGGTGCAGAGTATTGTTTTGGATGAATAAATGCTCCTGCTATAATCCCTAAACGGATCAAATCCTTTTGTCTCTTACTGCCGGCGGTGCAGTATTTACTTGTTATTCCAATTACAACGTGGAGTCCAATCTGGGAACTCTAGCAGTACGGCAGTGACAATATTCGTTTTCAGGAGATAAGCAGAAAGTCGTGAATTGGTAGCATTTCGTATTGAGTGAAATTACAGAGGGATGATTACCTTGGGGTAGGGTTAGGTGAATTTCATTTAAATGCGATCGTGGTACTTTTATCTGTAGGAAATCCTTATACCTTAGCTAATCCATACCTTTCTACCTACGATGCGTTTCTCATTGTAATCTTGGAAGTTATTAGTGTCTTATTGATTTCCATTTAATTCTACCCAAGGGAGCTGCTACTACGTCAAATGAATACGCTCGTTCTTTATCGGTTTCATTTTCTACGTTTGTGGAATTGCTAATGTCCTTGATATGGTTACCCGATGAAAATAAAGGTACGTGCATACCGAACTGAGAGTAAAGGAATTAGTAAAATAGTTATTACCCCAAAAAAATAGTGTTGTCACTCGGAGGAGAGATAAAGAATATTTCGAAAATTTAGATAACCGAAAGAAAAAGGTCTTATAGTAGATACAACTACTGGATTTACTTGTTACAAAGATCCGTATCCTGTTTTTCAAAAGTGTCTACTTCAGATAGCTTACCAAAGACCGGAAGTCGATTTGACCATTGTTGTTCAGAGGATCTTATCAGAAAACCACTGTATCCGAAGTAAAAACGTATAAAAGGAAAATCCACCTCTGTCTCAGCACCATAACGTTGTCGCTCGTTCAAATGAGCGGAGAATCTTTTTCAAGCATAGAACGCATTTTTGAGTTTTTAATTTTAAAAAATGGCGAGGAACAACACCGGTGTTTTATATCTGTTCGATCGACCCGCGGAACCGGTTTATGTTCCAAAGGGCGATAACAAGGTTGCATTCGATATACCGGCCAACTATCTGGTAAGTTACTTCAATCGTATACACTTCAAAATTCTCCACTTCGCTATACGATGATATTGTACTCCTCGAAATGGCTTTATTATATTTTCTTACAACAGCCCGATAGATATCGGCCAGTGGCCACTGAAGTTCTGAACAGATTCGGTGAGGATACACAATCGAAAATTCCTGTGAAGGAGATCAGTCTTCCCGATCTCAGCATCCCTTTGCAACTTGGTAGACGAGCTCCATTCTCCCTTTTCATTCCGGCGCATCGTAAAGTAGCCGCAAGGCTTATCGACATCTTTATGGGTCAGTACAGCCAGTAGCGAGATACAGTACATTGGTTATTTATAAGATACAAAAAAAGAGACAGATTTAATGCGAATAAGAGAGAGAAATTAATTAATAGAAATATATGAGATTTATATTGAATATCGACAGGGATGAGGACGTACGAGGACTTTCTATCTGTTGCTGTATACTGTCGGGATCGTCTGAATCCAAATATGTTCATATACGCCTTATCAGTCGCCATATTGCATCGACCTGATACAAAGAATTTGCCAGTTCCACCGCTCAGTGAAGTATTTCCGGATAAGTACGTGGACAGTGGGATTTTTTCGAGGGCTAAAGAAGAGGCTAATGTCGTTCCGGAAGGGGCGCGTGTATGTTAATTAATTAATTAATAACAATTAAATCAATGCGATAGTGTTGTGCTGTTATTATTATTATTTTATATCAAAACAGCAACCAATTGAGATTCCCAAGGATTACACAGCATCCGATCTGGACGAGGAGCACAGAGTGGCTTATTGGAGGGAGGATATCGGTATTAATCTCCATCATTGGCATTGGCATTTGGTCTATCCATTCGAAGCTGACATTAGCATTGTCAACAAGGACAGAAGAGGCGAATTGTTCTATTACATGCATCAGCAAATATTAGCCAGATACAATTGCGAGCGTTTGGCAAATCACTTGAGCCGCGTTAAGCGTTTTATCAATTGGCGCGAACCAATTCCCGAGGGTTATTTTCCAAAACTGGATTCCCTCGTAGCCAGCAGGACTTGGCCGGCCAGACCGAGTGGTTCATATCTTCACGACATAAACAGACCGGTTGATTCATTGAGATTTGATATTCAAGATCTCGAGAGATGGCGCGATCGGATTTACGAAGCTATACATACTGGATTCGTCATGAACAATAAAGGCGAACGCGTTCAACTTACTGAGAAAGATGGAATTGATATTCTTGGAAATATCATGGAGGCCAGTATACTTACACCAGGTTCTAACGTTTATGGCGATCTTCATAACCTGGGTCATGTAGCCATATCGTACTGTCACGATCCGGATCATCGTTATTTGGTAATTTCATTGATTGTATTTAATTTTGCGAATGATGGTGAATTATACGATTTATTATTTTCGGCAGGAATCATTCAGCATCATGGGTGATTCCGCTACGGCAATGCGTGATCCAATATTCTATAGATGGCATGCCTTCGTCGATGATGTCTTCCAGGAGCATAAGAACACTCTTCCTTTCTATACTGTCCAGCAAGTATGTTTTCCGGCGGATAAATCATGTATGGGTTATATACCTATACTTGTATGAACGACTTTCCTGTCTCTAGTTGGATTTCCCTGGAGTCGAGATAGCTGGCGTTCAATTGATCACACCAAATCAGCCAGCCAACACACTGAACACCTACTGGAGTCAGAGCGACGTTGACCTCTCACGAGGACTGGATTTTACTCCACGCGGTGCGGTACTGGCGAGATTTACTCATCTGAATCATGCTGGCTTCAGTTACAGGATCAATGTCAACAATAGGAATAACAGTGCGCAGATGGGAACAATGAGAATTTTTATAGCGCCTAAACAAGACGAGCGTGGACTTCCGTTCACGTTCAGAGATCAAAGACTCCTTATGATAGAGATGGATAAATTCACTGTGACTTGTAAGCGAGAATTTTTTTAGAAAAGAAAATACGTACTTTTTTTTATATATGAAAACTTTTTTTATTCGCGTTTCAGTGAAGCCTGGAAGTAATAACATTGACAGGAAATCCACGGAATCCTCTGTGACCATTCCCTTCGAGAGGACTTTCCGTAATCTTGAAGAGAGTCGACCAGTCGGTGGGGATGCACTGGAGCAATTTAATTTGTGTGGATGCGGATGGCCACAGCACATGCTGGCTCCAAAAGGAAGCAGAGAAGGATTCCCTATGGATCTTTTTGTTATGATCTCGGATTATCGTGGCGATGTGGTATATGAATTTTATATATTTATATATAGTGCCATATGTATAGATTGTGTGTTTCGAGCGTTTAATTTATTACGTTAAATTTACTGTATTAGGTTCAGCAAAATGAGCCTGTGGGATGCACGGATGCTGCAAGCTTTTGCGGTTTGAGGGATCGCAAGTATCCTGATGCCAGATCAATGGGATTCCCATTCGATCGAAGACCTCGAAATAATGTCGACACTCTGACGCAATTCCTTACAGGAAATATGGCCGTTACGGATATCAGTGTTCGATTCGTGGATACCATCGTGCCCAAAACTCGTTCCGGCGATTTTAGTAACTCCTTGATCCTGTCTTAAAGATCTGGAAAAATTCTTTGATCTTGCGAATAACTTATTGAGATCTATAGAATTAGTTATAATATTAGGCGTTAAAATCTGTTGCGGATTTATATACAACTGTGCTTAGCTAATGGATATTGATTATTGATTTAATGTATTTTATTCTAAGAAATAAACTGAAATTTAAATTCGAAAAATAACAAGCAGCAGGATTATTTGCCTTTTTGACCCTGGACAAATATTTTCTTGATGATCACGGATATTGCGTTAGAGGATGCTTCATGGGGAATGTTTTTAGCTTTTCTATAGGGGGTTCCTTATCTTGACAGGTGGTGTACGTGAATAGTCTCTTGTTCGTTCTCTAAAAGCTTTTGAAACTCCTTATAGTCCATTTGCAACGTCAGTAGCTAGGTACAAAGTAGCTTTTAGGGATGGGAATCGACATTTACGTCACTAGACTTTGAGAATAAAACCATTGTTGGAATTTTCAATTGCGCGACCGTGCATTCTACAAGCTGGTAGAGAATTTGTCGGGTCTTAAAGGCCACCATGGATTTCGACAATGGCAATTCCTTCGGAGAGCTCTACTACGTATTTCCATAAAGGACCGAGTTCGCATTTCCATTTGATTTTACAATTGAAGTAGCTTGTCGCTGCGATGTTATCTTGCGACGATGCTAATTCTAAAGCTACAATGAGGAATGTTTGTTTAAAAGTAAAAAAAACATTATAATCAGCGTGCAAGGAATTTTCAAAATTTTATCAATAAAATTTACAACGACTGCGTCACAGAGTTTCATATTTTCTTTTAATGGGGTAAAAGCTTAATTATTACATTTCCATTAATTTCGTATACGGATGTGTATGTAACTAATTTATATTTAATTCAAAGTTTGACGTACGCTAATTTAATCTTCATTAGGCAAGTCCGATTAATTAAATTCGTACGGTTAATTGATCCGGTTTTGAAACTCGAGAAGCAAATGAGTGACAGACTGTTACGCAAATAGAATGACTCGGTACTGAAAATACAGGTACTGCGATAGCGCAAAGTGCAGCATCTCTATATGTATCAAACGGAAACGTACGTGCTGTGCGTTATTCGCAAAGATAATCCAGCAAGATAGTAGGATCTTCGAGTGACTCATAAAAATTAGACAAAAAATACTTTAAATTCCGTTATCCGTATAAATAAAAATTGAAAATAATTGACAAAGTATAGTTCCATCGAAAGCAGTGAGTAATACCTGAAATGAAATAAATAAAGAAACTCTGTTACGGTATAAGGTAGCCGCTTTTGCGAGAATAGCAGTTTCCTGTTACTTTTGCAGAAAGAAAAGGAGAAGTTATTGCTGTTGAACAAAAGCGGAAGTTACTTCTCTTCGTAAATAACCACGAGTAGTATCTAAGTAGTTGGATATCATACCTTAAGGTTCTGCTATTTCAAATAAAAATATATCCTCGACGTACTCCACGTATTCGTGAAGGATGCTTTTAACGTATTTTTATTTTTACAGAATTTCACTAACCACAACTGCACTTTCCGTTTAGTAATTAACATCCGGAAGAAAGATTAAAATACATTAAACGAAAATAGCTCATCGAGGCGATAAGGACAATTGAATTTGGACGTTTAATTAAAAGTGAAAAAAAAATCGATTTTTCATGTCTAAATAATTAACCGAACGATGCTAATTGGTTCCGTTGACTCGTTTCAAAGAATTTTTTTGTCTCCTAGGTTACCCTAATTGACGAAAAAGGTGTTACAATTCCGTAGAAGAGATGAGAATCGACATTTTTTCCAGGCTGGTGAATAACATTGACGTCGGTACGACCGTCGTGCTCAGCAGGTAAAAGCTCGTTTAAAAATAATTTAACATTGAACCAAGTCTTTTGAACGTCGCTCGTTAAGCCATCACACCGTAAAAAATGGGAGGCAAAGTCGCGGGAAGGACCAAAGATTTAAACGTAATAACTCGGTGGCAAAATATCCTAACTGTAAAAATGTTAACCTAGTATACAAGTTTCTCGCCCTCATACGTATATACTAATTCTTTTTTCATTTCCATCAATTCTTTTATACGTAATGACTCAACCAGACACTATTTTGTTCGCAATTGATGATCTCACTAATTGGAGCGCTTACACCTACATCTATCTATCCACCTGTACTTATAACGTGCAAGTACAGCCACTTACAGAAGCGACTGAAAATTCCATCGAGTGATTAACGACAATAATTTCACCCGCAAGATGTAACGTCCGGTGATTGATACTCGTTGAGATGAAATTTTCGTACTTTGTAATTGATCACAGCTAATGATGCTCTCCTCGTCCATATAGGAAAGACAGAGATCACTCTTCAGGTTAAAATGTCTGTCCGTCACGGAATGCTTGAAACCTGCTTGCTCACAGGTGAAAAATTGTCGTTACTTCATCTTAATGGAAATATAATTTCTCTCGAAGGCGTCTCAATAAATTCTGCGGTTATTGCTCGAAACTATGCAGACCTCAGAAACTTTTTCTATTAATAATAAATCGCTCGAGCGGTTCCTTATTTCGTGAAAAAAATTCCAACGACCCGGACACCACGAGACAAATTCTTCCGGGCGTCGAACCGATGCGAATATTTTTAAGCTTGTGCGAAAATAACGAGAAAAAATACACTGGTCTAACTATAAAAATAAATTTTATTAATATCATTTTGATACGCCTTATCGAACATTTCAATTTCAGTGTCCAGACTGTCGCGTCTCGACTAATTCTCCCAGTTGACTTGCTAAAGTAACGGAAGCATTCATTAAGCAATTTGGGGAAAGCAGGGGTGCCATAGAGTGGTGAAATTAGTTGGCAACTTCCCTAGACACAGGTACAATTAGTCGGGTAATGCGTATACTCTTGGAACAGCTTATACATAGTGGAGTGAAGTAAACTTACACCCTAGTAACAAGTATGGAAAGTAACAAGTATGGAAAGTAACAACACAGCAATACATATATTAAGAAGAAAAAAATATAATCTTAAAAAATATCATCTTTATCTTCCTTTTTTTCCAGCATCATCGCCGCTGTCTTTCTCGAGAGATTTTTTCTTATCGTTCTTATTTCATCTTCGCGATTCTCCTCTCTCTCTCCTCTCTCTTCGTCATGTCCACTACAGGATGCATTTTAATCTTCATAGGAATATTCGATTTCATAGATGACTGCGTATTTCGGCCGTGCATTATTCAAACGACAATCCTGTTAATATATTGTAAATTCGATACCCTATTTACTCGTGTCTACCGATTCGATATCCTTTGTGAATTCTCTGCGATTTACTACCCGACCGTTCAATAGGTTTAACAGGTGCAACTGATACCTTGATAAAGAAATAAGTCAGACTGTCGAAAGTCATGATTCGGGAACATCCAAGTAAGTAGATTGGACTTGGCAGTAATCAGACTAGCAAGTAAGTAAGTAAGGAAGTAAATAGTCAGACAAACAGATAGCTAGTCAGGTATTGGTGATTTATCAAGTCCTGGGGAAGCTAAGGTTCCCTTCTAAAGTGAAGGAACCACAAGGATAAATCAGGTTTAACGTAAGTTCCTTGAGACAGATGGTATTAGATTCGATTAGAGGCCTGATAGCAATTACGTAAAGCTTCGTCAATGGAACTATTTGTTGTTGTTTGCATATTGACAATCTCAGGATCTAGAGTATCTTTCAAGGTATGTATATATATATATCTAAAACTATATATCAAATAGAAATATGTTTACTCGTAAAATTTTTCATTGAAAAACTTAAATAAGTTTTTCTCGATGAAAGCACAAGGAATGGTTATGCAACGTTTACGACGAAACCAGGTCGACTTCTTCGAGTCAGCGCAGCATCTTCATCCTGTTAAGATCAAAGGATCTCGAGTTCTTCGAATTGGGACATCCTCTACGTGACCTAGTGAGTATTCGTGTATACCAAGCTGCAATCGTATCATTTACCAAATGAAGCAACCGTATCTAGGTGAAGTATTTTGATTGGATGAAATCATGGCTGTGAAGTTGCACTATGGATAGTGCAGTGTCTATAGGTGCAGCGGAATTTCTTGCGAACGTAGAACAGGGAGATGAGGCGGAACGCACCAGATTCAGGATCCTCCCAGGGATTTTATGGCTCGTAAAATTGGAGAATCAAGCGGGTCGTCGAATTCGAAATTCTATAAGGGCCACAGAGGCAAAGTAGATCTTGGACGAGGAGTCCTGAGGGATGCAGATTTTCGTTAGAGCGTTACATCCCTGTGATACGTATCTATTCTTTTACGTTCTCGCGTAAAAATAAGATTTAAAACAAAATTATAATATCTTTTGGTAAAATTTCTTCTTTTTCGTCTTCACTGAAGCGTATCTTATATGAAACAGCCATAGGGTAACAATCAGCCTCCCCATAGGCTCCTGTCGTCTGGACAAGGAAGTCCTGTAAGAGCATTGTAAAATTTTAACAAATACGCATCCATAAATCCTGACTTGGACTACAGTATTAAGTTCCGGGCAATGGAAGGGCTGTTCGACGTTGAAATACGCTGGTGATTTGTCAGTCGAGGAAGACCGGAAAGCCTGTCTCGAAACCGGAATTCGATTAGCTCCGTTATTGTATAATATTCCTATTGGCCTTCTCTCATTCCCAATAATAAAAAACATAAGAAATATTTCCAATTGCTGTATAGCTCTTTGTTACTGGTAATAAATATACCAGTTTTATTTTTTGTATTCTTTTATTTTTTTTTCCCCTTATTATTTATATACCTACTGTTTTTAATCGACTTTCATTTTAAGTTACTCAGCATCCCACTTGTCGATGTTACTAGTAACAATGTACTCCCCTGCAAATTTTTGTTTCACGGATGAACTTTTTACGGCTTGATTCAACCGAGGGAGCGAAGGACCTTCGACCCGACGTTCCTAGTTCGTTATTTAAGTTTTACGAGACCGGAGGGCAGTTTACGTAGCCGCCACTAAAGTTGCTTTCCTTTACAACAACGCCATTACCGGCAGTTTCCTACATCTTGCCAGTCATAATCTTAACACTTTTATTCCTCCCTTCTTTACGCCCTTTTCTTTCCCTCTTTCACTCATTATTACCATCCACTAAGAAATCGGACTGATCCCAATTACTGGTAAAGATCATCCAACCATCTTGCTTAAGCATTCTTATTTAATTAACTCCTTCTATACTTTGTTTAAATTATTACAATAATTCTCTAGAAACTCTGCACTCTTATCGTATCTCGTACGAGCACGTCGTCAAAACCCCTTGAGACCTTTTCTTGAAGTAAAATCATAAAAAAAATAGTATAAAAAAGTAACCTGAGAAAAACACCTTGGAATTGGCTTCCTAGGTTAGATTGTATGGAGCATGGAACAATACAGTATAAAGGACGTGTTGCTGGGCGAAACAGATTGCAAATGGAACAGGAAGGCAAGGCATCTCGTTGAAAATCTTTATGGTTTCCGCTTTGAATGTCGATTTTACCGGGCATTTCATGTGCAAATGCAGAGGACGTATTGCCATTCGATAAGAAAATGTATACTGCCTTATGCGCGTATACCTATCAGTTCTACGTACCATTTCTCTGTATATTTATACTATATGCACATATGGTTATATATATATATTACATGGACTACTCTCAACACCCTCGTTCCATTCAACGCGGAGGCCATTTCATTTTCATACACCGCATCCTTGCATTCACTGATGTAATCCAGCACTCGCGAATATTGGCAATATTTGTGTAGCCACATCAAAGCCACTGCTGTTTCTATTGAAAGACTGACCATTACCCAAATGTCTTTATATTACTTTACTTTAAATTGGAAACAAAAGACTTTTACAATATCGACTGTGCTTTAGGTATCTTCAAATGTATTTATATAATATTATTATTTACGTACTTTTTTACAAATAGCGCGTCCATTTGATTTCTATCAATTCATAAGGTGGAACCATATTCTGGTGGTGCAACAGTTTTGAATATTCGTATAGTCGGTTATTTAGCCCAAATACACCACCTGAACATGGTTTTATTATAAGAATCGAATAAACGCGCTAACTTCACGTGATGCGTTTGAGCTGAATAACTCAGTACAGGTTATAATGTAGGAGACGCGGCGGTTAGCTGTAAAACGTGAATTTTCGCGAATTGCGTCAGAAAATCTTCTCAGGCTTTTACGTAATACGAAGCTGAAACCTTCTGAATTGTATTGTCAGAGGATAGCACGTTAATTTAAATTGTGAAAGGCGGAGAAGCCCTCGCGTAAAACGTGGGACATGACGGAAAAGGAGAAAACGGGGAGAATAACATCAATGCCTTGATAGCAGAGCTGTAAAATTGCACGGCACTGATGCTGGGTACAGAGTTATGGAAGGGTTGGTAGGTAGATAGGTGGATAGGAGACATTTGCATTTATATACAAGTCGCACGGAGTGGGATTATGAATTATTGCGAAGAACTCGGTTCTCGTGTCAAATTCCATTGTTAATGGTTCACGGCATTGTATTTGTTATTCAATTCCTTCCTGCTATTTAGCATGACGCATTAAGTAGATATATATTAACTATAGTTAGTGTCACAGTGAAATTGTTTATTTATACCGCCAGTGAAAGAACAAAGATTCATGCCGTAGCATGGAAATGGAAAAAGTCACGTATCCACGTAGGTGGGTCTGCGCGTGTAAGATGAGATTCCTTATTTTTCTTTCCTTTTTCTGTTTTTTTTTTTCTTGTTGTTGTTGGCTTGGAAATAGTGGCTTGTTTATTTATCGAAGACACTTTTATCGTTGAATAAATATGACGTGACTCGCCCGTTCGGCGGGGAATGATTTAGCGTAGAAGAAGGGAGGAATTCGATCCCTTTTTCTTTCACTATATCCACATATCCGCAATTTCTTTTCCATAGCACTCCTTCCGCTCTTCTCTTATTTCCATGGGGGATACATAAAACGAGCGTTGTCCTAACTACTTTTGAGATCGACAAATTATTTCCCATAGATAAATCTTCATTGGAAATAATGAATATTTCAAAAAGATACCCTCTGGAAATAGAGACTATGGACTCCTGCAAGAGAATGGCTTATGCATCTTACCGGAAGTGGAAGGTCCTTGGCAAAGGGTGGGTTTCTATTTTTTTGGTGAATCCACCCAAGGATACAGAACCTACGGGTCCTTGAAAGGGTGCAAAGTTGATTAATGATCTCAACATAAATAATGACTGGAACTGCTAACCCACTTGCTCCAGCGAACAATAGCTGCCATTCAATTGGTCAAAATCACTATTCTCGTCTACCACCTACAACTAGCATCCCTTAGTAAGAATTAATGATTTTTGAATCGGTCAACCATCGTGAGGACGCCAAACTGTTCACAACCTACGCTGACATGTTGGCGATATATTAGTGAGTGGACGTGTATTAACTAATGCGTCCCTGAACTAACGTGGCTTGACATAATGAAGATTTATCGTCGATACGGGTGAGGGCACGGACCGGGGATAAAAAAAGCCAGAACCTTTTTTTTTTACTGTAGTGCCGTCACGTTGGTAGAATTGCTTCCCTGTCAATTTACCGATGTATCGTTCTATGTCTTATCGATGTACTAAATTGTCAATGGGTTTATCTAGTGATTTCAGCAATTTATCAACGTAACAAAATACCACTAGATGCACTAGTGACGTACCATTAAATATTACTTATGCATAGGTATGCTATTATGCAATTGTGATCCTAAGTATTTTTAAACAATTATTATAATTATAGGACAATTATAATCTCCGCGGTTAATGCAGGTAAAAATTTACTGCAGTGCTTAATGTATTAAATTACTTATGCAACATATGACGTAGTAATGTGACTACGAATGGTAACGCAAGGATACGAGAATATGTAGGGACTTTTCGTTTTTTGGTGGTAATCTGATAACGGAGGAAGGATTTATTGTTTTTATGGGATTCTTTTGTACGTATCTATGTAAACTGACTATTTGTTTTAGGTATACAGCCAGTACTTTCCGAACTGACGCGAACGACTCAAAATCGGATTAAAAAAGTCAAATCAGTGGAACTTTCTGGATTTGGTATCTGTGTCGGAGCAGTTTATGCTGGGCTTTTATTTGGGTAAGTCATTATAACTCTGTTCAGGTTTAAAAAGATAAAGGGGGGAAAATATAATGAAAATTGTCAGTGAATCGTATCACGTTCGAGTGGAATGAATGTTTGATTTTCGTTTTGGACAAGGGTGGATGAATATGCGGGGATGAAATGCGGGGGATTGCGAGGCGGACCTTTGTAATCTCTTTAATACCTTCGGACAATATGAGCTGTATAGGTGTTCTGTATTCCGCTTGTTTGAATACAGTTTACAGACCAGGTTAAGGTACGTGCTAGTCCATTTTCGGAAATAACGAAAATTTGAACTCTAATAAAATAACCATTATTACGTTTTTTAATAATAACAACGTAAATAATTTGTTAATACTCTGTGGGATTATTCGTGTTAAAAAAAATTTGTAATCCGTGGTTGATTATAGATATATTTTAATTTTAAAGTAAGATTACATTTTTTTAAATTTATTTGTTTCATCAAAATAATTCCTAAGGGCCATTTTTGCTTTGTACAGCTATAAATATAGAATACTTCTTGTATAGAAGTTCAGTAATAATTTTAATGCATTTGCGAAGAATTGTTACATAGCGCCATTGCATATGTTTCCACAGTGCAGGGTTGAAATAGAGTTAACCAATCAAAAACGAGATTTGAGCGGAATAAACTAACTTGATTGGTTAACTCCATTTCAACCCTGCACGGTGGAAACATATGCATTGTCGCCTAATCGATACATTATGGTACTATGTATGTACAGCAATATCGACCTTAAGGATCGCGTCGATCGACTAGCGCTGTTCCAGAAGTCATTCGCGTCGGGACGCCACGTTTTGTAGTCTCGTGAAGTTCTTAGGCATATCTGAAGAAACGTATATTAATTCTTTAAAAAAGTTTTTAAAGTTAGTTTCGTGTTGGTTCCTGCAGTATTAGTAAGTGCTTCAGAAAGTTTTGATAATAGAAAAGACTTGTAACTTGATACAGTTGTAAACTTATCTCTTGGCACGCTAATGGTGGATGACCAGTGAAAGAGTTGATAGTGATTGCGTGTTTACAATGTCACGTTCCGAAGGCGACAATCGCCTAGCTCTCTGATAAACGGGCTCATCATCTTTAAGCACGATTGACATTTTGACATCTACTTCTTTAGTCTTCATGGGCTTGTAATTCTCAATTAAATCTTTAATTGTCACTCAGTATCCGGCTCTCGGTAGATATTCTACATTTATTCTATCAATATGTTCAATCAAATCTATTCCATAATATTCCCGGAAGCTTGGAGGTGCCATTAACAGATGTTTTCTGAGAGGAACAATAGTGATATTGCCATTCTTAACAGTGAGTTTAACCTTTTTGAGGAGATCAGTTCCTATTATGAACTTATGACCCGTAGGTGTATTTGAAACTACGCATACACGGATTTTATAGGAATTATTATCAACAGTTAGCACCGGGTGAAATTCACCGATCGTCGTATTAATAGAAAATACTCCCATAAATATGCGTTCTGTTTCCCGTAATTCAGGAGATCCCAACTTTACGTATTCATCAGCGCGCAGCAAACAAAGATCACTCTCAGTATCAATCAGTGCTTCAATTTGATGACCATCTATCTTTACATCTTTTATGCATTCCTTACGTGATACCTGAGATAGGACGCGACTCTCTTCAGCTGTGGACTGTCCTTCAGGGCATTCGGACGCAATATGTCCTAGCTCATTACATTCAAAACACTTTGGACCATCACTTTTTGGTTTTGGTAAACTCATGCTGCGAAGATAGTCAGTTATCCGTTCTAGCTTTTGGCTGAAACTTTCTGACTCTCCCTCAGCTAATTCTTCATCATGCCTGTATTGTTCTATTTTTAGCCGAGTAAAAACTCTTCCTTGGTCACTTTGTGTAGCTGGCACATCCGCAACTGCCGTTTCGATGCTATTTGTCCTCTCGTCACTTGTGTCACTGCTGACACCTGCAACTTCACGCATCTTCGCGATGCTTTGTATCCACGTCCCCGATGGATCAATTTCCATGAGTCGCTGGATTAACTCTGCTTTATTTCCGGTCGTGGAAGATCCTAGCTGCTTCAGCTTCTCTTTCAATTTGACGACGGTAGCATCGGTCGGATTCATTGTACAGCGTTCTCCTAATTATTAAAAAACAGTCTCTCTCTTTTTTCCGCACACTTTAATTTACGAGAGAAATAAGATCTTGGTTTTTATCTAACAAATGAATTTAAATATTAAATGACACCATACACTTTGGATGCACGTATGGCATCGGACTCTAGGTTTACTTGGACTCTTCAGCTCTTCACTCTTTGGCTCTCTGGCTCTAACTGCCAGAAGTATACTCAATGAGTATTTTCCTCAGAAGAAATTCCAACGAACGCTACAACAGTTGACCGATAGTAAGGTCAACAAAATTGGTGGTTGAATTTGTAACGGTGCTAAGGTTTTGTTTTAAGGAAGTGTCGCAACTTTGGTATCAGCTAGGATAAGAGTAGCTCGTGATGCAGGGAACTGATGTACTTTGGCTTAGTGAGAGGTAGAAATGTGAATTCTGATAGTGAGGACGACTCAAAGTTTGATAAGAAACGGGATGTTGCCTTTCCTTTTCCTTTAGCCTGGGTATGAGTCAGAATTACGAAATTATATGAAACTAATGTTTCGTTTTTATTATATAGTCGAAAAGAAAAATAAATAACTAAAAAAAATGAAAACAAAACCGACAACAAATAGCAGGGAAAGATAGCATCTTATTATTTAGCTGAACGTAATCCTATTTCATGTTCTGATTGAATAAAAAAATCTTTATAATAACAATTACCGTCTTATAATTTAATTATCACACATACACACACACAAATCAATCATTCATCCCTATCATTTTTTAACAGTTTGTTGTTACTGCTTTACATTAATGTTATTATACGTCCGACTCACAGTGATCTAATTATGGATTATGTTATCTGGTCGCTCCTTTGGATAAATTTGTTTTCCTCATTCGTTACAGAAAGACTGCTGCATTGCGTCAATTGTGGCCAAAATTATTCCTCGTGGAGAGACATCCATATAATATTTGTTAAAATGTTGAAAAGTGGGCTACTGTAGCACGTTATTTATTATATATATACTCGGTTTGTTATAATTCGTGCCTACTTCTCGATTTTCCTACATCCGCCCACTAATTCTATGATGTCATGACATGTTTTGGATTATACGTTAAGTTATATTTTTCTACAGAATGGTGAATAAAATTACAATCGATTGTTTTCTCACGTCACAGCTCTAATGGCGCCGTGCTCGACATTATTCTTCGACACGATAACCTCAAAAGCATTTTGGCCTGATATACATCAAGTTATATTATTTTCTATCATTTCTCTCAATTTTAAAAAAGTATAAGACACGCTTCACACGGTATGGAATGGCTTTGTGTACAAAATTTCATGTCGCTAAAAATTCCTTTGGAGTTTCCCTGTTGGTGGAAAAGAGCAATAGAAAGGTAGGAGGAAGCAAAGAAGAAAAATAATAATAAAGAACCGATAGTCGACGATAATTTTTCCGGTGATAAATTTTCAATTTTTTTTCCGTTCGTTCTTTCCTTTTTTTTCCTTTCTGAGAAACCGCATAAATTTCATACAATACACACACACTTTCATTGTCATGGAAATCGGAAAAGGGTTGCTCGCGTTACAGATATTATTATCCCGTAAATAATAACGATATCGCAGCCTCATTGTCTGCGCGAAACAAAGGCCTAACTTTGCTGGTATTCATTATTTTATATAACCCAACCTAAAGCCTAGCGAAAGGTTCAGATAAAATTTTTTTTTCATACGTGACCAGCTAAAACTCTGTATTCATGTTCATATACTGTACACTGAACTGAATGATAATGCCTCCATTGTAAATATTGATTTATCATCTTACGAGATTTATCATTAGCACCTAACACGTTTTATTAAGTGCTCTAACGAAGGTAAATTAAAAAAACCTAAAACCGTGTACCAAAAAAATTGAGTTTATTCCTTTAGGAAATCTGTCATTGCGATTAATTGTTAAGACGTCACGATTAAACTCAATGTGATAAAGTTGACCCTTGTGGTGTATAGGGAGTTTCACTAACAGGGGTTGACAAGGGTCACAGGAACCCCAGCGACCAATTTGTCGTTTTCACCCAGAAAATTAAGGGTCCTGCATTCAAGTGCATAATAGGAAAAAAAAGGATATCACAAGCAGCGACTCCAGATCTTTCTCGTCAATACCAAAACATCCGTTTCCATGACAGTTTTCCAATGGCTCATCAAACGATAACGCGAGTCGTCGCAGTGCTGTTAATATACTAAAGAAAAAAAAAAATAAAGGATTTCACCAATTTGAATTGTATAACATGTTTGATAACGACAGACGTCCAATTCGCTACTGGGAATACGTCATTACATTCATTCATATACGTGCAATAAAAATTCTCTATTATGTACATAAAAAATTGTACCTACAATCCAGGTAATGTACCAACATCAAAGTACTCTCTATATATAAACAAATGCATTAATAATTGACAATGTTCCATGTTTGCAGAACTTTCGCAAGCTTTGTCCCGACAAGAATAACTTGGAGAGTTTAATGCCAACGGATCGAGCCGGTTATCAATAAACAATTAGTTGGCTGGTATTGAAGTGGGTTAATGGAGAAGGTTCGAGGAGCAAGAAGAGATTGCAAGGTATGGGAAGTTGCGAAGAAGGGTATAAAGGGCCGGAAGTAGTGGTGAGGCAAGTATAAGTATAGAGGAAGTTGATTGTAGTAGTGTAGGAGGTTTGGGGAAGGAGACGGGCTCGCGAAATGGCCATATAAATCATCAGAGTGGGAAAGCTGGCACGAAGAGGAACACCACCTGGGACTAGGATCATCAATTATGATTTTCGTGGGCATCTTCTAAGTGGCGAAACTCGATGGGCAGAATTGCATTTTATCCCTGATTCCTCGATACTTCATCTTCCGTCCACTCATCGCCTGCTTCATTATAATTACGAATTCCTCCATGGCCTAATAGATTCACTGTATGTATTTCCCTAAACTCTTTTTTTTTGGCCGTCTATATTTTAACTCAAATTTACGTTTCCTCTTAATTCAAGAACTCACGCGAATAATCCTCGTGTTGCCGCTTTCTCGCTCGCCTACTGTCCTTTTGCCACTTAATTAATTCAATCCGACATAGTCTGAACCAAGCCACTGTACTACTATGGAAACGGTTGCATTAACATAACCCCGTGTTTCTCATAACGTTTAAGGAACGAAGAAGTATTAAAAAAGTTACTAGAAAAATTCTAAGCGTCATTAGACGACAACGCGTGGACATGCGATTATGCAAAATTGATCTCTTAATAAATATTGACAAAAAACATGACTTCTTACCTTACTATATAGATACGCGTAAAACATTGAATGGCTCAAGGGAGTGTCGGACGCCTCGTTACAATGTACATATTTTATGCAAATTCTTTAATTTGTACGAAGCTAGTATTTTAAATTATTAAAATCTGCGTCGCAACAGCAAAGAGTATATACAAGTAATGCATTTAAATTAGATCGTAATACATGGAACGAAATTGTAATGGAGAGAAGATTTTATGACGCCTAGTGGTAACCATTGTCACTATCTATACTTTAGCTACTGCGTGAAAATTTTCGAATAGAGTTGAGAACCTTCTACTGTTCTCTTTATGCTTAGTAATCTCGGGAGCCAGGTCGAGTGACCGTGCTCTAACATAAGTCACATCCGAACGTTCCTTACTTAACCTCGATCCGTTTCCGTGCACCAATCTGTGTTCGCCACAAAGATTTTCCACAGCGTGCACTAACTTTTCAGGGAATCGTTTCTATTATTCTATTCATGCAAGAGAGCAGAGTTTAATGAACAACGTCAAGGATATATTATAGGAACAAAATGAAACTGTATTATTCCGTTCAGCAGGTAAATTCTTTTAATGATAATTCTGCCGAGTGACGCAAGATTATTTGGAGTAGCAACGCGCGTTATCTGGGATCTGAAAAGACTGGTAAGATAATCTTGGCCGAAGATAAGGGTACCTTGTAAAAAGCTCGTGCTCTATCTCAGGGAATGTTCTGGGCTCGTGTTTTCGAAGCTTTCGGTTAAGCATCAATAGCTTTAACCAATACCACTGCTAGTACCAATATACCAATAGTGTGGAAGAGGAAGGCTGTTTCCTGTCGAGATTCGAATGGAAGTTCAAATGGAGCTAAGATCTGCTGGGAGCCTCTCATATTGCGTGGGATTGCAGCTTTGTTTGACCTGCGTTTCAGATCGAACTGGAATGGCAGGACCATCCTTATAGTAAATGGCAAATGGAACGCAATACCACTGGTCTCGATGATATCGATAACCGCAGGGAACATCTTCGAGGAGCAACGGCTTTATTGGTGCTTGGATATCTTTGGAATTTTTATCTGGTTTCTATTTTTGTATCGTTCGTTTTTTTTTTCTAATTTTCTTTTCTCTTTGGACCTAGGTGGTTTTAGGTTAATTGATTTCTTATCAAAGATAATAATTAGTGCTAACAAATCTTACGCAGCTATGTACACTAGATAATGGATTGTCAGTTGAGTCCAGAAGTGCAATACAGAATTAAGTTTGAAAGTCCTTAAGGAGTCCTGTCTCTGTCGCAATAATTATCGTAGTAATCGTAACTTGGAATTATCCCTTTGTTTCAAGACTCAGCAAACTTCGAAAATGAACGCCGTACTTATTACCAGGCGTCCTCTTCGTCCGATACTTATTCCATGATGCCAAATTGCAGTGTCTTGATTATTATTGAGAAGTTGATACCGATTCTATGGACGCTTCTTCATTCTGCTTTAATCACAGAAACTTATGATAAATATGTATATACAAAACTATTTACCTCAATTCAACCGAGAAATCTGTCTAAAGCCTTGGTCTGATTTAATACTTTGCCAAGTGACGAAACCTACAAGCTATTTGCAATTGGCAAACTAGGCAAAGTGACAAGAGAGAAGTGAAAAAAAAAAAACAAATGTAAATTTAACACTTCTTCAAGGCAACACCTTATTTACTCATTTGAGTCGAAGAGAGCAAGTGTTCCTCTTTACTAAGGACGCACAGAAAGTACACGTTAAAGAGGAACTGACGAATCGTCTAACGTCTACAGGGTGAACTTCCACATTATGGGATCGACTGCCTCGTATCAGAGACGATAAATCGCGTCGCGAAGTAAATTGATCCGTTAAAGAAAACTGTCCTAATGTAATTCAACGTGGATTCGAAAGGGATGAAGATTCTTGTCTTGAGAGGGGAGAGCAAAGTTTCCCGTATGAAGGGTGCTTTACGAGGACGGGATGGAACTAGACAACAGAGGTAGAAGAGTGATACATAGTTGGGGGAGTATTTCCCTTAACAATCCCTTCGCTAAATTTTATTTCAATTCTTCCTGCGACTTTTCCATGGTCTAGAAGGGACGTCGGCCATTACAATAACGGCTTAATACATGCTATACTGCAGTTTCTGCAATGCTCGATGCTGTATACACAGTATAGACTGGTGCTGTACAACGCACTATACATCATTGTGTATACTATGTACACAATAATCATGCAATACTTCATAATAATGTCATCCAATGCAGAGACTGATTCACGAGTTGACTGCCGTAGGAATTTCAGTAACCAAATGAAAATATATTAGTACTTTTATATTGTTTTTCAAAAAATTAAAGATACTGACGGAAATCATTTTTGAAACCATTTAACCACTTGGCCAAAATCGAGATAGAGTTATTAGTTTCTCTATACCTGACAGTATTTGATAAGTGGTTCACAGTATGGATTACACATGTGACACCTGTATCACACGCAAGTATTACTGAGAGTTATCTCTCAATGTGACGTATGATAAATCCACGCTACTCCACATGCAACTTGATGTTATTCCATGTAATAGTAGCGAGTTGGCGAGGAACGAGGATTGCGTGACTCGAAAAGATCAGCTGATTGGTACGATTGGCTCGTGTATACGTGACGTACCTATAAGTATACGCACGCCATCTTTGCTTCCTTGTCTGTCATTTATAACCGTAGCACTGTCATGGCTAGTTTTGACAGCTCGATAAAATTCTGTTATTATCATTATCTAACCTTTCCATACCTTCTGGGTCCGTATTCTCGAGTCTGCCCTAATGATTCTCGCATGCGATTTTCCATTTGAAAAGCATTAGCCAGTCGTATGCGAGATTCATGAGAACGGTTCGAGAATACGAGCTCTGTTCGTGCTGCCTGTCATCATGGAATAAAACATATATCGAGTTCATAAAGATTGTAGCATCGTTCATCCAATCAAATATGTCAATCTAATTATGACTAATAATCACTATTATGTAATTACAGATAGGATAATTCTATCCTGTATTTTAACAAGACACTTTTTGTTATCTAATGGAAATGTCGCTCTTATCACCCATGTCTGTCAGCCACTGTAAGAAATTATGATTTAAGCCATTGTTCGTTTCTGTATCATAGAACAACATCTGGACCCTTTCGGGCCAAGGCTCAAAGTTCCTTACAGTCTCAAACGGAAGTGGCTCGAAGTGGTTCAAAGTGTCTGATCCATTCTTGTTAAGCTTGGTGCATACAAGGAGGGAACCTCAGGAAAGCACAGAATGCTTAGAAGTTTTTGAAGAAGACAAAAGTCTCTACTGGTATCTCTGCCGTCATTGTATATTCCTTGTCGTCTTGACGTCATTGCACAATGGCGAGAAATATAGTAGCAGGTTACCTCCGGCACGTTTTAAAGAACCGTAAGAGGTTCGTGTTTATTTTTTGGAAATTCAGTTACTGGTTGTCTGAAAAGTTTAAGCTTATCCGATGCTCTCTCACAAACTGTAAGCGAATAAAGTATTTCAGTAACGTTTCATGATATCCGACGGTTATTTCAGACGCACGCGTATACGCCTGCCAGTGTCATAATTTCTTGACAGGCTTTTCTTGACAGTCTTCTAACTTTCGGCGAGCGTCCCGACGGCTGAAAATGAAACAAAACGAAATTAGTTTCTGTAGAGACAGGACGTCGCGCTTGGCGTGCGACAAGGTCGTGATGTAATATCGCGTCTTAACTTCGTTTCCTGTTATTGCCATCGTGTTGCTGGTTAAATAGACGCCAGGACACGTGACTAGTCTTCGTCTGCAGACGTACAAGCCGTCGTTCTTGCGAATGGTGGATGGTGAGAAATAGAGAAGTAACGTAGAAGTAAACCTCTGTGGATAAATGAGAGTGGAATTGGTCCCAAGGGTGTCGCAGGCTTCTCTTTGTTCTTTCTTCTTTTCTGCCTGTAATTCTTTTCCTTTTTTTTACTTTGACAAGAATATGTAAGAAAGTTTATGAGAATGGAAAGCACCGCGAGGAACGCCAGAAGAGAGAAAAGTTTTCGCGTGCCGTGTAAAACGTACAAAGGGAACAGATGGACATTGAGAATCGTAAAAATTTCTTGGGATACTTCGCGCCAACTTTCTAAGAGCGAGAGAAGTACACGTAAAACTTGCTAGTTACGATGCCAGCACCGGAAAGGAACTAGAAAAGTAATTATAAGAATTTTAATTAACACGTAATGATTGTCGGCTTTTATAACCACTAGAGCTGATACAGAAACCCAGCTAAGGGGTGGATATTAACAAGCGTAATGCGAAGTCATTTTGAATTCGTGGAAAATCTCTTCTCTCGCGTTATAGGTTAGGTTATGTGAAACTTTCTTTTTTTTATAGTGAAACATCAATTTTTCTTAAGCACCCTATTCGTTTGATAATTTCGTCTAATAGGAGAAAAGAATTATGAGAATTCTTCTAATTCAACTACAATTGTACTAATCGTACAATCTACTTGGAAAATCTAATAATCCGTTACGTGGTTCGTCGACGTCTTGTTAGTAAGTTTATAATTTTTCTATCGAGCTGTACCTTTAATCACCTTTCATAAAGTCCTCTCGTTAGCGACTAATCTCGTTGGCCATTAAATTCCAGAAAAAACTGCTTTCGCGGATCTAGTCGAGTGTGCTTGGATTTAATGGAGATTAGGTAAACAATGAAATTTCGTTCACTTTTCATACCAAAAACGTTTACCCCTAACGAGTTACACGGAATTTACAATTTTATCACGCGTATGTCCAGCTTATGCTAGTTAATCTTAATACGGGTTTGACTCCTGTCAGTGTTACAAGAGATACTCTGACCCTTGATTACGGTTAAGATACTAGGGAAGTTTACTATCGCTATTTTGCGGCAATTCCTGGTTACGCAATGCGCAGCCCTTCGGGTAAAATAATCCTAAAGCGATAAAGGGTTAATGAGCTGCTACTCTTGGGGTCGTTAACGTTTGAAACCACAATGGCTGCCTTTGTAACGAGACGGGGTGTATACGTGTACATTTATTTAATTTAATTTACATTATTAACCATTACCCATTGTGATTATTTTTTGTATATTCAGATGTCATTTATACATTTGCGAATAACGTTCAGAGGCGATCCCACGTCCGTGAGTACGACATTAAACCTTTTTGTTGAATAATTATTGGAAATTCGCACGGCAGTCCCAAATGGTTGAAGAATTCAATGGGGGATGAGATTTACGTTGCCAACCTCCCTTGGAAATGCGAGAAAATCGCGTACCGAGCACTTGCTGTGTGCGATACTGAGTAATTGGATTTCTATCGTTAATTAATCCGCTTTTCACTCGAGCATTGTGGGCGACAGAAAAAAATGGTGCACGAAAAAAGAATTTATTCCCATTGGTTTCTGTGATAATCGATAGTTAGGTATGCACGTGAATACCGATCCTGTCGATGTATATAAAAATGAGACCGGAAGTGGGAAAGGGTTAAGTCTGTCCTAAACAAAGGATTAGAAGTAAATTAATAATAATTATTTCACAAAGTAAAGGAAGCATACCAAAGTCAAACCGTTATACGTATATAATATGGCCGCGCAGAAGACACCAGTACAGAGTATGAAGAAGATCCTTATGTAAAATTTATTTCAAAGCTTTCCAAGAGTTTTCAGTTAGTATTGACTTTAATCTGCAGAAAGGGGGAGGGACTCGCTCCCTAAAGGCTCCTGCGGCAATATTTTTCAACCCTCTTCCGGTTCCCCTTACCTCTAGCTACATCCGTGCCGTTCATTCAGTCCCGCCATCCCTCACCGCAACGGCAGCTTCTTTGATGCAGGATTATGACGTCATCCATGAAAATCACATTCTTTCCAACAACTTTTCATCCTCTCTACTATTGATCATCCCGTGGGAATAAACAATATTTTTCAAAGAGAATCGTTTATCCATATTGATCCAAACGGTCAGTATACACGATTATGTATATATTTTATCTGTAATGTGTGTTCTGTGTATATATATATATCATTATACGACACTATTGATTTTATCATGAATTTATGCACTTTTTTCAACGATCCCACTAGTATCGTTCGAGTCTGAACTTTTTAATAACTTCCAATAATTCACCAGATAATTTTCGCGTTGCACTGCCGTTAACGGGGTGCGATAAATTTTCCCCTTATATCTTTCACGCGTCGTACATAGCCTAGAGCTACTATATACATACACTACCTGTCTATATATATATGTCTATCTGGTTCACAGTACAATAGTAATAAATTTTGAATTTTCACAGTCCCACCTATTTTATTCGCGAATATCGTCTACTTCCCTGTTATCAGCTACCGCGCAAATTCCCATGATCCCCTGGTAACAGCGCCCTATGTCGACTAACTCCCAGGAGGCAGTCAGGGTAACCTATGGGATTATGTGCATAACACTCTTGCAACGTTCCCACTGTCGTGTAATGTATACACATTAGGTTGCAGCATATCGTGGAGATGCGTGACTCCCATAGCTACTCATTATGTCTGATTGTATGTATATTCCTTAGAAAACGTTATATCTACTATACCTGTATATAACGGATTAGATATATAGTGTGATACTTAGGCTAGCAATATGGAACAACGAAATTTCATCCCTTGTTCAGTTGCCATATCTGTAGTACCTATTGGACAATCACGGAATATCCGATGACCATGCGTGACTTCCTGCATCGTCCATGTTGTTTCATCATGACGTTGACTGTTCTACGTCATAGTCCTTTGCACAGTGCATACATTATTCATAATCCTGTACTGCTGTCAAGCGAGCAGGAGGAACTTCGAATCTGTACGAACCGGGGATATGCTTGATAATTGTCGTTACGTCATTTATATGGATTATCTATCACGTTGAGATATATAATTTCGTTAAATGATTTACTATGCGTTTCGATCGATTCGATTGAGCAGCTATGATACCTACGTGTTAGATTTTAACTGTGATACTTTCGTGATTTTTCTTTGTTATCAGCGATAAGAAAGTAGCCGGCGATCTTAATCGATTTATTGAAATATACAAGGCGTTCTGTCGGTTCAAAGTGAAACTAGCGATACTGTTTAGGGGAGGTTTACTGTGTAGGAAGAATTTCAAGATCCCAGTGCGGCGAACCTCGCCACGTTTCTCACTCACTCTCTGGAACCGAATTCCTGAAATTACTGGCCTATAATGGCTGCGCTCCACTTCGAACTAGTATATCCATGCCCGGAAACTTGCACGCTTGCTCCTGTCCCGGATGCTGAGAACGACGAGAGCTGTAAACTGTCGGTGGAAAATTGCGAACTATGCGCTGTGGGGAAAAAAGCTTCGAGCGCCTCCGCTGGGCGTCGGATGTCCTTCTTTTTTCTTCTCTTTTACCGTGTCTCCCTCCTTTCTTCTTTGATTCTCCCTGAAACTTCTTCAAAGCGTCGTGGCAGACTTCGTGGATGCGGTCTCGTGCGACGCTCGGTTGCCAACTGATTTATTTTTCTTTTTCTTTCATTTACTTTCAAGTAGCGATACCTTTCGGTTGATGTCTGCCATTTTGTTAAAAGTAAATCTTCCAATAGCACTCAAGCTACGTGACGTCGTCGATGAATGAGTTTGCATAATTTTTGTTTGGCGATCACGTTATCAAAAAAGCTATTTCAAACTGTCAAAGAGAATGGAAGAATGGAGCAGCTAAGAGATACGCTTGTCTGATCTGTTGTTTTGTTGTTCAGGGTTCAGAGTGCGGACACTTGGAATTAACGAAAGGACCCTCGTAATACGTCAGACTGGTAATCCCTTTTTTCTGCTCCCAGTGGTCTTAATTCTTGTTCCCATATGTTGGTACAGACTCCAGTACCTCGTGTAGACTGCTGGTAAGAACAATGAAGTTAGGTGGTCCGTAAAAAGGCGAACCCGTTTTTACTTCACTTTGTTCGACCACATTCGGGTCTCTTAGACTGCTAATTAATTCACACAAGAGCGACAATCGTTTTGGTAATCATAAGTCTTATCCGACTACAGGATACACATTCGTAGTGTCCAATCATTTATCTTATCCCGGTCGAATAATTAGAAGTCAATGACAGTCGTGCGATTTTATATCTTTTATCTTATATCTTATACATTTAATTAAAAAAAGGAAATAAAGGAAATTAAATACACTGTACAGAAGTCCACGGGACTGATTATCGTCATCCTCCATGAATAATATCTAAGACATTTTAATTTATGTACAAAATTAATTCGCTTATCGAATGTTATTTAATGATTCGATTAATCCAATCACACAGTACTCCTTCGTCTACCACACTGGAGCCTGTTGTTCTTGAGAAGATCCTGAATCTCGTTGAAGGTCTTCCTCTTCGTCTCAGGAACACAGACCAAGACGAAGACAAAGGCGAACAAGCAAGATCCCGCAAAGAAGAAATACACTGAGTGCTTACCAAGCTCATCGCCAATGACCTGATAGAGTTTTGACACAGCAAATCCAAGAAGACCGTCGGAGATGGTGATCGTGGCGCCAGCGATACTCTTAACGTTAGCTGGGAAAAGCTCGCCGATAAGAGCGTTGGGTAATGTACCCAGTCCGACCTGATAGGCCACTTGGAACAGGATTACGTCAACGACTGGAAGTAAATTTATCACCGAAACGTCGACGCCATTTGCATCCAAGAGTAAATATCCTCCCAGAATTAGTAGGGTGAAAGCCGAACCCAGAGTCGAGATCATAAGCAGGGGTCTACGACCAGCACCTTCTACTGTCATGGTCGATAAGGTACTTGATACTAGACCAACAGCTAGTACTATTATTGTAGCTATGTTAGAGTCTATACCAATGTTCGATTCTCTAAACAATCTCTCTAGATATTGTATGGTACTGAATGTGCCACTGAGTTGCTGGGCCACTATCAAAGCTAACACAATAAGCAAGGCCTGTCGATTATTCGGCAGTGCTAATTGAATCAACTTTTCCTTCCAGCTCTGGGAATCATCGGTGGTCTCGTTGATGTGACTTAAAATGTCATCTAATTCTTTACGTGCTTCTTCCTTGTCAGTGATACCCTTGAAGAAGGCTATGGTCCTGATTGCCTCATCATGGCGTCCTTTAACCGCCAGGAAGTAAGGACTCTCTGGGAACCAGATGAAAGTCGCAACGAAGATCACAGGTATGATGATCAGAATTTTGTTGAGTAGCTGAACACTGATCCAGGGTCCTATACTGCAGGTGAACAGCGAACCCGTGAACACGTTCAAGGCTATGAGTGTACCCAGAGCGCCTCTTATGTTCACGTCAGCAACTTCAGACACGTACATAGGATTCGTCGTGTACGATATACCGACGCCCATACCCAAGATAATCCTGGCTATGTAAAGAGACACCACGTTTGTCGCAAAGATTACTATTATCCAACCAGCAATGTAGAAGAGACTAGAGATCAGGAGACATCGTTTTCGGCCAAAGACATCCGCCATCCAGGCGCCAAGGAATGGACCAATCATCGCTCCTATCACGGTCAAGGAAACTATCCATGAACTTTCGTCTCTAGTAATAGTAACTGGCGCATCCTCATCGTCCATCAATCTCGAGAGACTCGTCGTGGTCCATCCGTAAACAGTACCAACAGTTACCATGGAGAGCGTTGCTGAAAATCGAATATACCCATAAAGCCTCGAGATTCTCTCTAATCTTAATGAAATCGATGCAACCATTGTGTCTGGTGCATTAACAGACCTGATATGCATGCCATCCATTGTTTCCATTGCGTCCGCGCATTTTTATTCTCCATTCCAAATGACTGTACCCTGACTGCGTTCTCTGGTGGAGCGATCTGTAAATGGAACAAAGAATTATCTAGAGCTAAAACTCCATTCTCGTACTTTCTATAAATTGATTCCACCATATTGTACAATTTACTGGTATCATTGGTCGTGGCATAGACGCATGCGCAATAGATGGCGACACGTTCACATAACCTCCGTATAACGAATGTTTTGAATGCACCAGGAGAGCACAGTGTGCGGCTTTCCATAGAACGACAATTTCTAATAGTATGAAGATTCTTACCACCAGAGCTTCCATAACTTGTGCCATTATTAGACACCCGGTACATCTGTAAATGGCTGTCTATAAATTGCACGACATTGCAATTGATATCGACTAATGAAAATGTACTCGTTTACTTTCATGCTAACTTCGCCGTTTAACGCAGGCGCAGTAGCAACTGCGAGTTTCTATGATATTTATAATTGTCGCAGTTTCCGTCTTGACACCCAACTATGACTTCTATAAATTTCTATTACTCCGACACTCTCACTCTTATATACACGTATGTATAACGCACGTATACGTAACTCTTGAAACTTGTTAATTTCGCAATAATCGTTTATCAGTATTAATTAATCCGTACACAGGTATATTGTAAACGTGACTTCATTCTGATTCCTTCGTCGTCACAACGAATCCTTGCCAACTTGTGAACTCCTCGCTCGTGTAGCTTCACTATTTATTCGATAATTTTCATCGGCTTTACCAGCCACGATTGACGACCACTCGCCCAATTGACCTTAATCTTATTATTGCTAATTACACGGTACACGTTTATTCGTCACGCATCCAATACGCAAGCAATTATTTAATAGCACTCCATCCCCAGATTACCGGCAAGAAATTCTATCCCCAAACGTAATGCCTATTTCCTTCAAAAGACAAGGAACATAGAAATACTTTTTTCCAAAAATTTCAACGAAACTTTCTATTTAAATTTATTACGACCTCCTCGATAACCCGAATTGAACTTACCATACAAGAAGAAGCTCCTGTATTCAACGCCGTTTACAATATTACTCCACACTCTTGAGAAACGACCAAGAAATTTACTATAGACAACAATCGCACCACGTGGATCTTCACGAACCCGCGGAGTAGGTCGTTTCTAACAGCCTAAGAATGCACGAACTTCTTCCTATAGTTCTTCCTCTTATCTCGCGCCGTTGCCTCTATGTGTGGGCGGATTTCTAAAATAATCTGTCGTTTCGCGTCGGCGCATGCGCACTCGCCCGTCGTACATCTCGGATATTATTGCATTAGAAACAGCGGTTGATCTCGACATAGAGTCTATAAAGATATTGGCTAGTCACTACCCATGATAGATGATCAGTTTTTCCATGATAACGCGGTAAAACATACTCAAGTAATAGCACAACAAAAGATCAATCATATATCCCGATCTCTTTCCCGTCTAGCAATTTAAATCGAATCAAAAATATTTCTCACGAACGATATCGTTACCACTATCATTCTATAGATGACAACCGACGAATCATTCTGCAAAAGCGTCATAAAAGATCATACTTGGTGAACTGTATCTCGCAGTCAAGAAACTTTCTACGATTCTCATCTAATTATACTACAGGAGTTATCATGGTTGCGGTCTTAAGAGGCGCTGTAATTATGTACGTACATACATGTAAGTGCAGATACTTAGGACGCGAAAGCTGTACGATAATGCTTATCGACTTTTACTACGACATTATGTAAACCGCGCGTTAATAATGTCGCCTTCCTCGCTCCAGACTCGAAACTTTCTGCCCAGTTTACTTGCATGCGTGTAGATGCCTTTACTCTACATTTATATGCTGTATTTACTATGTTATATATCTATATATATACACACACAAGTTTTGTTATACATATATATAAGCATCTAACGTTTGTTATACATATGTATAAGCTTCTACTCTCGTTTCTTTGCCCTCATGCACACGAGAGGTACCTGGTAAAATCTTGTCACGAACCACCAAGACTTAATGTTCACGCGATTGCCCAAGAGAATTCCGATTATTAAAGCGACATGCACAACGCACGCGTGTCTACGACACAACGAGGCTACTGCACTTTCTACAGTGTCTGTCCACCGATATTTCTCTCTAACGTCCTTTTTAATTTTCTATCAATACCACGAGGGTATATCAAGGAGTCGGTACAGTAACCTCGGAGAGCCTTAACAATGGCTAACCGAAATACTCGCGTGTATAGATATTGTCATTCTTAAGGCGCCAGAAAAAGCAGCACGTGTTTAATGATCTAACCTAAAAATGTGTTTTTACGAGGAAATTAGTGAACTGATAACCAATTCTAATATGATCGTTATACACAGTGATACGTACCAGAGAATAGGATAACGCCTTGTGTTTATCTTGGTCCATTATCTCTTTCAGATATAATAACAATCGTATACGTTAAACTGATTTATTTATTCGTTTAAGCAATGACTCCGCTTACACGTGATATAATGCTGTTATCGTCATCGTCCAATCTTAATAAGCAATCCTAGTCCCGTATCACTTTTGGTAATCCAAATATTTATGATTTGTCACAGGTAAAATGTCGCGGTGTATCTACTCATCCGTACAAAGAATGAAGCGCGCGAACATCCCACTGCGTGATTAACCAAGGAATAGACTGATAATAGACTGATCGATTATGTATAATCTGATGACCAATATTATTGTACGTATTTACTTTTACGTACTGACGTATGGATTGCTTGTATGGATGTAGATGATTATTTGAATTAATCTCATCGCGCGGCCACCGAATTCAAAGCGCTTATTATTATCGTGAACGCCTACTGATTTACCATTGGGACAGAATCATTTTATTCGTGTATCATCACGCGGAATTGCGGTTTCGCGCTTGGTTGAATCGCGTGAAAATTCGCACATATGACGTAGCAGGTGTTATGCATATATGCATATATGATCATTATATATATATATTTATATATATAGTAATAGGATACGTTAGCGTTACTAGTCTTGATTATTAGGTGGGCCAATGCGATTTCGCGGCTTTGAAAATTGCGTTATGTATATTATACATATGTAGTCAAGTTATGTACGGAATTATCTATCTGAAAACGCGAATTGATAACGCGTGTCATTTACAATTTTAACCGCGACACCATGTTTGCGTTTAATTTGCCCGACAGCGTTTACTCAAGCTAAGAATTATTAATCAGTGATAAGCAATGATGGTTAGTACTCTTTTCTTGATTTCCGCTAATAAATCGGTTTGGTGATTTATCGAAAAATTTTTCTACAAATCTGTAATTTTATGTACGTACAAACATTTCGTGCTTTTCTATGGTTCTGTACAATGTGTGATATATATTTATGCACACACATGTATATACAAATTGATTGGCTGATTTTTGTCGTGCGTACGACAATCACGTTACTGTTGATTTGATTAATGGGAGAGAACTGTATGATTCATTTTCATCCTGAACTTTAATCACGTAGAATATTTGATCACGTAGCTAATTGATACGAATCAGAATTATAATAGAAATTTTGTGAGATCGGGGTATCGATAACTGGTTTGAGATGATTGGCAGGTTATACAGTTATACGTATAGTGGAGATGGGAAAGAAATTTTGCAAAATTTTATTTCCTATTGATTCATTGTAATTAGAAGTTAGAAAATGCACTGCGTGACTCGTTTATGTTAGATTAGAAACTTCGTGCCTTTAATGGTGATTAGACGTATCGTCTGCCTACGTTACTCTTGGACTACCTGCTGTGTATATAGTTAAGACACGAAATGGCATGAATCAGTTGGTACCAGTTGTAATACATAAAATAACGCGATAAGAGATTAGAAGAAGAAATTGCAAGGAGGAAAGAAGAAATTTATGTTAGGTTAGACATAATCATTCGTCGACGTCATCAAGCTTATCGTTTATCATATCATACTGCCAATGTATCAAAGATTTTGGAAAACGCAAAGTTAGATGTTTCTTTCCATTTTTGCCAATTTTTTTCATTTTATCTTCGTCCTTAATCTTTCTTCGTACGGGAAAGCACTCTAATTATACTCAAAAAATAGATAAATCAAGATGCCCCATAAATATGTACAAACGGGATCAGCGGATTTTGTTATTCGCTTCAGGATAATTAATTGACACTGATAAGATATTTATGTGCGGGTTGTATGAACTACAATATGTAATCTGGTATATTCTCTGGTTGTTTACACGTATACAGGCACCATATACAGATATATGATTATTGTATGGATTGAATACAATTACAATTGCATATAGTATTCGCGTTGGGAAACTGGAAAACAATAATCTGCGAATAATTGAATTAACAGGGGAACGAAGTGGTTTACGGGTGGTCAAGTTGACTAATGGAAAGAGTGTACAGTAACGAATATACTGGTAAACAGTAATTCGATATTTCTTTTTTTCCTAAAAACGTGGAAATGAACCGAATTAATTTTTGTGAGGCAAATTTGGTACAGAATTAAAAAGGTGAAGCTTAATTTTCGACTTTATAACATTCCAGGGAATTATATGTAATTGTCTTTGAAGTACTAACCTCTTTGAAACTTACCCTCCGGTCCCAATGGTAATTGTACAAAGAGCTGTTAACTCTTATTATATTGCACTAGTATCTTCTTGGTAATACTTATTACCATATTATTTATATTACGACGAATGCCCAAAAAGCCATAGCACGCGGATGTTATAGGGAGACGAGTTGAAAAGCTTTACTGGACATTTCTATAATTCGTAATTGTATGCAGCCATTTTGGTATTTTTTTTAAATAGCAGGAATTCAGGATTTCTGTGATGCATACAACCGTTAAGAAGTCTTTCAAATATCTTCATTACAAGGATCTCATAGCATTGCCACAAGTTCTAAACTACTCACTCAGATGCTGTACCAGTATACAGCTCTTAATTAATCCATCAAATTGGTAGACACTTATGTAATTACTTTTTTCTGCTTCACGGTGTTAAACTAGAATATAAAATATCTTCATCAGATAGCCATCTTACTGTACGAGACTAGATTTTCATTCTAGCGTGTAACTACCTACTTTCTTGAGGATATATATATACTTTTTAATTAACTATTAATTAATCCTTCATCACCACAAATATTTTTATTGGAAGAGGGTCTTTTTAATTTTTTTCCACCTTAACGCCTATTGAGACAACCTTATATTGTCAAAGAGCATTCTCCTTAACGTTCCTGAAAATTATTACATAATATGTCACTGAGAAATTTTGACAAGTCGATCCGTTGAAAGTAACGCTAAACAGTTTGACTGTGGTGACCCATTGTCTTCATAACAGTATGTAGGAAAACGTATTAGGGAGAGGTAACAAGATGCAGTAGTAAAAACTTAGATATTAATTAAATAAGATTTGCATTTTACAAAGCAATAAGTTACATGAAGTCCTTACACGGGCTTAAACATCTAAATTGTCATAATCGTAACCATCTTTCGCGCATCATTTTATACAAATAGTCAGTGAACCCAAGTTGACAGCGTTTGACAGGCAGAATGTCGTGTAATAAGGGCGAGGGTTTAAATGGGCCACCGCAAGGCCTAGCAAAAAGGGAATAGAAAAGGATCCAGCCAATGGCACCGACTGGGCCTTCATTCCCATTTATAGTATATATATATATATAGTATATATATGTATAAACTGTACCATAAACATATTACACAAAAAAATTGACGCATACGCGGAGCCTGCCGAAAAGCAGAAATGGTCATTCGTGGCCAAGAATTATCACGAATCACGTGAGCTCAGGATAAGTGGAAGACAGATTGCCGACGATTGTAGGGACGCTAGCGCCAAAGAAAAACGAAATCAAAGAGCGTGATAGTGCACGAAACACGGAGAAGAAAAATGGCCACGAGCAACGAAATACATTGCGAGTATAAAAGATTACTCGACAATTGTATATATTATTACATCAGGTCAAATCCCAGCATCGAGTAAACTCCTTGCCGTACGCGCACGCGCCATATTATTCTGGCCATTTTCTTTCTTGTCCTTTGAAAAATCTGTCGTCGTATGCTTGATGACAGTCATCACGATGATATATCAGCTTGTCCATTATTCTTGGTGTATATATATATATTTATATTATCTGTCTAAATATTAAAAATAATACTATACTCGCGACGAAACCGTACGCGTATCTTTAACGGTATCTCCGTTTACGGTTCAATAATACAAAATGAAATCTACACGTTTCTAAGTTGTCCAAGTTTCTTCTTTCTTTGCTCGTAAGCAAAGGACGCGCTTGAGAAGACAGCGAATATCTTCGTCATCAGTTCCATGAGAGATATAAAGCTGTTCCTTTTCCTTGATTGATGAGGTCCCATTGTTTTTGGAGCATTCTTTATTTTCCATCTTCATCATTTTCTCGCTATTTATCTTCTCAGTTATCTTCCTCGTCCTCGGTCTCGAATTTGAGATCCTCCCGCCTTGTCGATCAGTCACTACGAAAAATATAACAATGAATATCCAAGCAATATGATCTTGGAATCTTGCGTCATTGCTTTATATATATATTTACCTGTCGCTATTGTCCGTTGTTGCTTCCTCACTGCAGTCAAGATCTAGTTCACCTTGTATCGCACTCTGCAAATCGTCAATTCTTTGAAGAGCCAATCGAAGATCATCTCGAGCGATCTTCGTCTCTGCTTCAGCAGCTTCCAATGTTTTCTCCACGTCACGACGTGCACGTGTAGCCTCATGTTCTCGTGCAGCTGCAGCACTAGCCTCGTCTCGCGCTTCGCGCAAAGATCTTTGAAGACGTCGCGCAGCATCCTGCGCATTCTGTTCCTTGGTCCTTAGCAAAGCAGTTTCTGTTTGTAGTTTGTCCACGTTTTCCTTCAGTCTGGCTATTTGTGTCTGGACAAAGTTAAAATCAAATATATACACTTTAGTGGTACTGCTCTGTTAAAGTCTACAGACTTAGTAAATACTAGATATTGAATACTAACCTCTAGTCGCGCTCTTGTAGTTTGCTCCAGTTCAAGTTTACTTTCCAACTCCTTCGCACGGAACTCCAGACGTCTAGTCGCCAAGCTATTAGCAGTTGGGTCACCAAGTTGTTCCACGGATTCCAATCTCTGACTGAGTTCAGACAGTTGATCCTTCAAAGAAGATCTTTCAGCCTCGAGGGTAGCAATTTGCACCTGCGCTTCTTGAAGTTGTGCCTTTTCTGTGGATACTTGTTGCACGGCAGCTCGATACTTCTTGAGCATCTATAAATGAACGATAATATGATTAAATCAAATATTTCTTTATAGGCAGTTATTACAATAATAACTTTTTTAAATAGTTACCTCTGCTAATTCTTCCTCATTCTCCTCCAGTTGGGATCGCAGATCGGTTCTCTCTCTGCAAGCTACATTCGCACGTTCTTCAGCCTCTGACCTCAGTCGAGAAGCTTCCTCAAGAGCTAATTGTGTTTCGTTCAGGTCCTGTTCCAACGCCTGTTTAGCTTTGACAGCTGCAGCTCTAGCGCATTCAGCATCTTCCAATTGGTTCTTCAGTTGGCGAAGAGCTGCCTTACCAGCTGAGTCGCCCTTGGAACGTTCTAGCATTGTCTGGGCATCTCTGAGAAGTGCTCGTGTTCTCTTGAGATCTCTCTTAAGTCTGTACGAAACACGAAAATTATGTTAGAAAGTGAATAAAGGTAGAGAAAAAATAGTAGACTGTTTTTGAAAAATATATGCATGTACCGTTGTGTAGTTTCAGCTTCGGCTGCACGATCAGTTCTATCCTGTTCCTCAATGGCAACTAATCGACGTTCCAATTCGTGCTTTTCTCTAAGTAGTATTGTTCGTTCCTCATGTTCGGTTTCCAATTGCGATTCTAAAGCTTTGACCTTCTTATGCGCGTTTCCACGCACGTCTTCAAGCTCCTCATCTCGTTGCTGCATCTCCTTTCTCATTTCTTTGCGTTGCTGTTCGATGCTCATTTCCAGCCGAAGTTTAGCTTGTTCCAAGAGTTGTACCTGACCAGCAAGGTCATCAAGTTCCTCCTCTTGATCCTTCGTCTTCTTTTCCAGTTCATGCTTCGCTTTTTTCAACTGTGCCACTTCTTCTTCGGTTTTACCACCGAATGTCAATTCCTCCAGTTCCTGAGTCAATGTGTGCAGTCTCTCTTCTTTCAATTCTATTTCCAGTCTGGCGTCCTGCGCATAAAAAACAAAATTATTAATTCCTTCTATATCTATAGTTTCACGTTCATTGATCAATGATACAACAAAATTATTATTCTTACACTCAAATTTTGCTCAACAGTGAATTTCTCAGCAATGGCAATTTCCTTCTCTCTGGCGAGTCGCTCGCGCTGAGCTTTCTCTTGTCGGAGATCATCCATAAGATTCTGAGTCTCGGAATCGAACCTACGATTAAAACAACACAATAATTTTATAGTAATAGAAATACTTTCCCATCTAAACTAATGAATCGTATTCTCTCAGTCCGCTACGGACATGGTTCGTTTAATTTTCAATATGTCTCAGGGATGCCAGGGTTAGCCATAGTTCACCTGCGGGTTAGACGTCTGGCCGTGGGCCAAACACTTGTTGAGGAACCTAATCAAATGAGAATAGCGCAAGCTCACTAGCTACCAAGTGCACTCTGTATATTGCAAATACATGTACGTAAAACAAGAATCTAAATAGTTCCCAGACGTCCAGTGTGGCCGCCACAACCGACGCCTAATCGTTAATCTTACTGTCGAAAGCTATCATCAAAATGAATTTCTTGTACTCACTTGCGTTGCTTCTTCTCGAGGAGGTTATTCCTGGCGGTCTGTTCCTCAAGGAGTAATCTCAGATCATGCATCTCGCCGTTCAACTTCTGAACGCGACGCTTCCACTGACCCACCACTTGTCGCTGCTCCTCCACTTCCTCATAAGCGTCAGCCAGCTAGATATTTACAAAAATCCATTTAAACTAGTTCCATAACCGGATTATGTAAAATGACCGTTAAGAAAACGGTATTTCACGTGAGAAAGGTCGCGGTGGATGAACGGAAAGGATAAAGGAAAAAAAAAAGAAAACGACAATAAACGAATTTGAAATTCCTCGTGGCTTACCTTCTTCTCTAATTGTTTTTTGAGACCGACCAACTGCTCTAAATCGTCCTCGTGTTGCTGGGCCATTTTTCTTTTGGTGAACTCCAATTCGCGTACGGCGTGCTCGTATCGTTGCTTATAGACACCACCATCTTCGCCATCTTCGCCATCTGATGCAACTCCATTGAGATCTGCTGCTCTTGCATAAAGCAATTCCATTTCCAGTCGTTCCGTAGTTTGCTGAAGATTCTTATTAGCATCGGTAACGTCCTGGAGTTCACGTTCCAGACGAAGACGTTCAGACGTCTCCGCGTCGATTCTCTCAGCCGCCAAGGTCGACGTTGAATGTTCCTCCGCGAAGTCAGCCGTCATTTCGCTTAGCTGTGACAATAAAATCATACTGTAATATTATATAAACCCATTTACAATATCTGTATATTACAAGAGACAATTTTTCTAGGTAAATGGCTAAGGCAAAAAATAGCCAGTTAAACGTTAACACGCTCGACAACGTCATCTCGTTTTTTTGTACCTCTTCGTCAACACATTCAGATAGCGTCCTATCTTCGGACAGTCGCGAAAGCGATCCCGAGGGACTCTTGGCGATGCTATTGGATCTACTAAAGTACTGAAAGCCCTTGATCATGATATTGGTAGCACTGCGACTCCTGCCAAGTGGACGATGCTTATCATTATGCGGTAGAGTCGCAAGACTTTTGATTTCCTCAGCTTCGTCCCGGTGACCAAGACTTCTCCACTCGTCCATAACATGATCAGTCCGCTGAAGGAACTGTTGAATCCTGGAGGAGAGATAGGACGACGCGGTCCTAGGTTCCAGATGAGCCGCAGTGGGTTTGAATGATTGTCGCACCTTCTGCTTCTCAATGCCCAATACGAAGTTGAGACTAGCATCAAAAACCACAGGTGCCTGTTCGCGCGTTTCCAAATCATCAAGTTCAAGCGTGCAACTCTCTTGAGGAAAAATGCGTCGTGGCGTCGGCGAGGTGCCGGAATACGAATTCGAGGAACAGACAGAGGAGGATCTAGCCATCCTGATAGGCATAGAGGCACTATGACTCCTGGAGCTCAGCGACAAACTCGGAGATGGACTTCTGCTAATAATCTTTGGACTGGCGTTTGGTTTGATGACAGCAATCTTATTCAGCGGACGCGTTTGGAAATGATTTGGCGGCAGTGGTGGTCTCCTTGAGAAGTTTCCCATAATTCCATTAGCTAGATTAGTCGTTGATGATTTTCGTACAGGCTCGCTAGCCCTGGAGGTGTCATTGTAGACGTCGAAATTCGTTGAGCTGGCCAGGCTCGTTGGTATACGGCCGACAAATGTCGTAGGTGACAAAGGCATCGTGAATAATGATTTTTTTTACCTCAATATCATAAACAGACAATAGACTGACAAATCATTATATTCATCCTTCATCTGATGAGATTGCTAAGGATTTTTATACAACACAATTTCAATCCTTCTTTTTAATTGTATCATTGCTACCTGTCACTCACGGTCAATCTCAAATCGATACCTATCAATCGGAATTTCCTTAATCGATACAATTAATCCTCCCGCCCAAATTTTCGCAATAACAAACGTGTATCTCTTCTTTTTCTTTTTCCAAAAAAAAGTCGCTCGTTTCGTTCGTTGCGTAACCGTGACACCCGAACGCACGAAGAGTTACGGTGCAACTGGCACCCGTCTGCGGCCAACCGGTTTATTCGGAGGTGTATCCCCGGTGGAGGAGGTGTTCACCTCCGAAGTTATTCTGAGACGAAGCGGACTGTTTTGGCCAAAGGCCAAGTTCTCTTCGATGGCGAAAAGAAGAAAAAAAGAAGTTGAAAACAGAGAGACGAAAAATAAAGAAACCGTCAACTCTATACAGAAACGGAAGGAGGACACCGTGGCACCAATGCATTTTTCACGTAAATATCACAAAAATTCAACTCGCGTCCTAATCAATACCCTACACTTGTTAACAAGTAATTTCATTTAGATGGTTTCTCCATGAATTTGGGTTAGTTAAATAACACGGCTACCAACGGCCATTCGTATTGCTAATGTATCCATAGACGAAGTCTTATATCTGAAGTAGATACCGATGTCCCTAACCTAATTCTTAGATTGACAAATGCATGGTGAATAACTAAACAAGTCTCATACATAAACCAAAAATTGGTTTTTGAACGTGTGTGTACAAAGTCCCAATAGTGTTATACGCGACTGTTAAAATGATAGATTATGCAACGCGACCTGACCGCTCAGCGACCGAGTCAGTGGAACGCCCCGGGCGAGTTCGAGTTATGCCATACATTCCACTTAGTGGGGAAAACCATTTTTGTTCAAAAGTGAAAAATAGGTTTCATCCCCCCGAACAGAGTTTAAAGAGAAGCTGTGAAAGTCTCCCCTAAGGCAGACTAGGGCGATGTTCTCCGTGACAGAGTTAATAATATGTATTAAATCATTAGGAGGTTTCCGCTGTTTTTTTCGTTCTTTAGTTTGCTCATGACTAAAGCTCCTCCTTCAGTTCATCCTCCTCATCATCTATCTTTCTCCGTGCCTTTGCTTTTCCTAGTTATACTCTACAGCAGTTTCGCGCGACACCTGTCTCTTTGGCAATGGTCCGTTTCAGTGGGAACAGGTGCGAGAGTTGTTCGCAAAGTCAGAGACCAGGTTAACGTCCTGATCTCTGGATGCTGGAGACTAATTAATGCTTTTCAAAATTGTATATACAAAATGTTACAAAAAAATGTGCATCCTCCTTCAATTCAGACGCTAATCAGAAACCGGATGTATTTATGTCTGACACCCATTCAATTCCAAAGGCGATAAGGTTTCTTTGGTGCAACACTTGGCCCAGGGCCAGTGTTTACTGTCCACGTATTGGTCTATTTCGAGATGACGTTACGAGCGTACAGTGTTAAATGGACCAAACAAAAAAGTGCAATTTAAGAGGAGCAAAGAATAAGAAGAAAGAAAAAAAGGTCGAATCATCATGGTCAGTAGTCTCTTTATCTCCTCTTGGACTTACCTTAGCCTCGAGCTTGTCGTTGTCATGTTTCAAGTGGTTGCGCTCCTGTTCCAGCCTCTCGACCTTCGCCCTGAGAATTTCGAGTTCTTCCTGCAAATCATTAGAGGAGAGGAATCGATTAGAGCGTTTAATTCGTGGAATTAATGTCTTTCTCTCTTTCTCATTTGATATCTCTCTTGCTCTTATTCGGTAGCAAACCGGTAAGAAGCTGGCAAGAAAACCGGCAAGGCTCGTTTCGGACCTTCTTATTCGAGTCGTAAAGCCAAAGTCATTAAGTCCTCGTTCATGGCTGAATTAGTCTGGCGAGTTAATCGAGCGAATTCTCTCAAGCCTCGAATACGTTCGAAGCATAAGAGAACAGTGCGGCAGAATAAATTTATTATTGAGAACCGCGCCAATGAATCTCTTGCCAACCTGGTAACAGTCTCTTAGCCAATTCCTTGAATATAATTTAAATAATTTTTTTCTTTAATATCTACTTCTTTTTATCTTTACCGTTCGCGCTTTCAATTGATCCTCCGTTCGATGAACGTTCAGCAATGGTGCCACCTTGACGTATAATCTCCACCATGGCCATTCTCGTACCGACATCAGCTTCCGTACGTTTCTTTGAATGCATCTCACTGCCAGATCTTGCAACTGTAATCAGATAAGACAGTATTGGTCTAATACGATCGTTCAATTACGGCAGAATAATTATAGCGAATTGGATATAGAAATTTCAATTGCAACTCTCATGGACTTGTACACCGCGACCGGAAATGCCACTGGGAGCCAATTACCTTGAGAGTGTTGAGTTTCCGACGCGCAAGATAACCCCGACAACGTGCCTGAAGTAATATAATGTGTCCTGTGAGTTTCTCGTCCCTCTGTGACTCCAAACGTTCTAAAGCGCCAGACCTGAAGAAAATCTAAACGACAAAAAGAAATAATGAAATTAGAAAAATCAATGGTTTCTAAGAATCTTAGAAAAAGAAAAACAGTAAAATCTATTCGAAGCTCGTTAATGCAAGCATTTATTATGCCAGTAAAAATCGATAAGAAGCAATTAGTTTATCAACATGTTAAAAATTCCAAAGCATTTACGACCCCGGGCGATAAAATTATCCTGTTTGTTATCTAAAATCAATTTGTGCGTGTATACGCGTGTCCTCTAGGCTTACGAGCTAATAGCGGAAAAAAAAGCAAAATGACGAAAGAAAAGGAAATTTATGGAAAGAATTAAAATGAAAAGGAAATTTGAATAATTTTCATCCGATTTATTTCGAAATTCTTGTTTGACTACTACCAAGCCTGCCCCCCTTCTACCTGAGTGCGATATCGCGTAGACTTAATGGTGACCTGTTGCTGCTGTTGCTGTATGGATGTCCCTATCGGTGTGGATGCCGCTTTAGGCAATGTTTTCCAACGCTCTTGAACGTTTCCACGAGAACTCTTGGAATTTTCTTCCCAGCTGTCTATGCTACTTGCACCGCTGGATGTCGAGAGACTCTTCTCCGCCATCTTTTTTTCTTCTGGCACGTACCTTCGTACTATGGGATTCGCGTCGAAAACTTCTATCGTGTGCTCCAAACTGGCGTCTAGATCGTTAATGATCTCTTTTAAGAATTCTTCGCTTTTATTAAGATTTTTTAATTCGTCGTGACGCTCCTTCCACTCTACGTCATTCTCATTGCTCATGTGTCCACTATCTTCTGAACAATTACCATCGGATACGTATCCACTGGTTTTCTCATCCTTGTCCTTATCTTTCTTGTGAATCTTCGACTGTGATATCAATGGCGTCACAGCATCCTTCGATTTGGTCCAGGAGTCCTGCTGAAGAATCTCCTTAGTAACGGAATTATCAGTATTCTTACAGTTGAAGAAATTCACGAGTTGCTCGATTTCTTTAGCTCTCTTGAGTCCCGTGTTTTTCTTGGAAGTTTCGTGATCCTTGTCCGTCATTATTGCGATAGGAGTTTTCTTAGTTATGATTATGGTATTACTATTGATCCTCGATTTACTAGAAATCTTATTTCTTGTCTCAGGCGTCTCTTGCTCTTGCGATCTCTTTATCTGGTTCTCCCAATTCCTTCTGATTTCCTGAATACTCATTTCCGGCTCCTTGCGTAATAGACTCTCGTGGCTCTTTGCAAATCCTCGGCTCCTCTCCAAAGTCTCTTGACTCTTCGTCAGACTCTCTTTGCTCCTGGCCAACTCCTCTCTGCTCCTGTCCAAATTCTCTTTACTTCTCGAAAGAATTTCACGACTTCTAACAAGATTCTCGCGACAGGCATTCAGATCGATTCTCGTTGCTCTCTCTTTAGGCTTCTCGTCGTCCTCGTCCAATTGCGCCATCAACAATTGAGCCTGCTTCTCCAGATCGGAGCAGGTGCGAAGTTCCAAAGGAACCGATTTAGTCCTAGTCACTTCCTTCTTTTTTACTTCTACCACGCCACTTTTACTTTCCTGAATCTGCCTGTCTTTTAGATTCTCATAAATCGGCACGCTCTCCTCTATCTTCGTAATGGACTCCTTACAATTCTCATAAATATGCTCATCCATCGATCGATCAACTTCATCTTGCTCGTTATCGCGATTCTTCTCAACGCTACGATCTGCCTGAGATAGATCGGCGAGAGATAACGCACTAGCAGATTGTCCTGAAAAATGATGAGTGAGCAATGGAATACGACTTGGTCTCAGAGCGGAAATTGATTTAGTCCTAGCCATCCTAGCATTAGCATTAGGATCACAAGGTACGCTCCAAAGACTGGTAGTCCTGTTCAATCCAGATTTCTGATCTCTTCCATTGACCTTAGTATCTTTACGTTCATTGACAGCCTGACGATTCTTCGAATTATCCGAGTCTGCAGGAACGTTCCATAAGCTCATGGAACGATTGAGACTCTTTTTACCACGCAGAGCATCCGGTTTCCTGGGTATCTTTTCCGGCGCCGAATTCAAACCTTTCTTAAGCAAAGCTCGATCTTCCAAAATAGTGCAGGAAGATCCTTCCTTCGTTTTCTTCTTAACGTCATTCTTACTCGTCCCGATGACCTTACTGCTATGTCTACAAGTGTCACTAAGCTGTCTCGACCTGGTCACCGACGATGACTTGCTCACGGCGATGGGACTCGTGTCGCTTTCCAGGCCGGAAATTTGCACGACAGTCACGTTTCCAACGGCCGACTTTGTCGTGCGCGTCACTCTCGCATTTGTCGTCCTGTTGACGCCAATTGAATTCTGTCGTTTGCTGCCGATCGATTTCTCCTCAGACTTACTGACAGTCGACTGTCGAACATTCGAACCAGAGACTGACAATTGTTTAACGATGTTCGGACTGCTCCGTGCCTTTGCCAGTCTCTGCGTTCCGCTCGGCGACCATTGCGGATTGTTATAGAACTTCTGCAGACCGGTTCCCGTCTTCGTGGTACTCTTCGCCGACGACATGGTTACCGTTAGGGCGCGCGAAGCTTTCAGCCTATTCACTTTAGAGACGTATAATATTCCTTACTTAATTCTCCACCCTGTGGACCGATGACTCCAACTATCTCTCAACCTCTCCCAATCGTATCTTCTTCGATCCGCTCAATCTCGATCGTACGCATCTCATCGATATACTTTCTGCCACTGAGGTTATTCCTTCTCGATCTTATACACTTCTCGACTTATTCACTGTACATTCAAGACTTACTTTACTGTCAGATATTTCATATGATACTTAATAGGGGCGCTATCGTATCGATGGATAAGGTTCACTCGTAACGATGATACGGAATCAAGTTATATCTTCTTTCTGTACGGTACCGTTTCATTTGGTACAGACAAGACCCTCAATAAACTAGCACCAAAGCTTTCACTTGTAAGGAAATCTCAGTGCTGAGTCAAGTATACAATTTTTCTCGGACTATACACAATCTCTTAAGAATCCAGCACTTCGTTACCATTCAGGAATACTATCAGCGATCGAACGGGGCACCTGTTGCCCGATACATTCCTACGACTGTACCGTTAGCGATTATAAATCGCAGCTCGTAGTCTTCCCTCCTTAAACTCGTTCGCGCTATATTAATCGATCGATATTATCGATAACGTCGATGGGATCGAAAAAAAATCCAGCCACGACAAATAATCACAGAATTTTCGTTCTTCGGTTCTTTTTTTGTCAACAGCAAAATACACTCTTTTAGTAATTCTTGTATGAGAATTTTTTTTATTTCTTCCTACAGTTTCTTACAAAATGGTGGAACCGTGTAAAATCACTGAATTTTATCATGTATTTATTTCACCAGTTCACGTCCCTCGACGGGGGGTCTGTTTCAGCACTCCTCGAAATCTCTTTTTCAATCTGATCTTGGATGGTCTGAACGTTTGATGGTTAGGGTCACGGATACGATCCTCGATCCTGGCAGCGAGCAAGACCAAGGAGGACTGAACGCATTGGAGCACCTCTTGGATTTTCAGGGAGCTCGGGTGTCAGGTGCGCTTCTCGTTCCCCACTTGAGCGCGTTGCGCTCGCAGCAACAAGAAGGAGAATCAGTAAGAAGAAGGGAACCTCGTCTTCGCGAGTAAGCACACTAAGCACACACTGATGGAGAAAGGAGAATCACTATAGGGAGATGGTTAACACACTAAGATTCAGGTGAGCCCTATGAGCCACCTGACTGCAGAGAAGAAGATTTACGTAGGTGTGCACCAGGTACTGGTTGTATACGTAATATATACATATATAGAATAGATAGTCGTAAACCCTATGTCCACGCGACTGCCTGATCGACACAACCAGTCTGGCTTAACTCTGAACTCTTATCTCCTTATTTTCAGTCTCTTCCTCTCTCTTCTTCTGACTCTTCTTATTCGTCGCCTCCTACCACATCGATTCTACTTCACTTCCAGCCTCTTACCAACGCCGGCTTCTCATCCGCTTCTTTTTTACTCGTCCGACTTATACCCGACTGTTGCAGCTCGCGGAGTCGAGATCGGTTAAAAGTATAGTCTGCACTTTTAAAACCGGCCCGATGCAGCAAGGCCACTTTTACCGTTCTTGAAGAAGCACAGCCACGATTTCTCGTGTACAAGGTCCAGTTGTGCGGGATAAAGATTATCGCAGGTACTTCGAGAATTATCTATGGATAATGGATGCTGGAGACTCCGCGTACCTACCTGGTATAGGCACAGCTTTATTTACTAGATGGATATGGAGTACCGGATGATGTGACAGCGGAGGAAGAATGGTTTCGGGATCAGGTAGACAGGTGCAGGATGATAGGGTACGTCAGTAGGTACAGGTAGAGCTTAAGATCAGTCTCCCGTGGACCATCTGGTTCACGTGTCCTTCCGCATCACGGAGACGGAAACTGACGGCTCGGTCCTTCCTTCCGTAAGGCGTTATATAAAATGCTAATGGCGATCGAAGATCGATCGGTTTATCGATCAAGAGGAACCAAAGAACCACCTTGGCTGGAAGTATGGAGAAAGTCTCTTTAGTCCCGGTTCCATGATGGCCCGAGGCTCTCAGTGCCTTCGCCATTAAAAATGTCTGTTAGCAAAACCATCATCTTCTTCGGATGGGCCACATACGTGATATCCTGCTTGCATTGGTCCACCTACGTGTATACCAAGTGTATAAACACTGTGCACATATATGGACGGTCTTGTATCTACGGCCTCGACACGCGTGCGGTAGTTCCGCGAATGTCGGAGCAAGAGAAATGGGCGCTTGTCGAAAAATCTTAAAGGCGCGTCTTATTAGTACGCCTCCGGGAATATTTCAATGTCGTGGGCGGTCATTGAGAATTAAAAAAAAACAGTGGAACCACTTTCACTGGGTTCGAGCTAAACTTTTATTAATTCTCTTGAAAGAGTTTCGGTAGTGGGCCAGAATGTATTGCGAAAATTGTTTTATTTTATGTAATTAAAAATTCCATAGACTGGAGTCCAAAGGACGTCGACGGTCATGGGCCGTGCGTCGCGACGCTTATAATCGACGTCGTTTACTTCTCTCGTCAAGGGAAAGGCGACATGGAACTCGGGCTTTATGCGAAAAAAACTTGCATCCAAGAATATCTCGAGGTGCTCGAGGACCACGAGGACCACAGCCATGGCCGTCTGGAGTAAATATAAATACACGAAATACTTGGAGTTCTTGCAAAGGACAAAGTACCCTAGTGAATAATCATACCTTTTCACTAAATCTAATTATTACGGTGTCAATACACTCGACCCGGCTGGCACAATGAATTAATTACTGACTATATCGGTAACACAATTTCCGCTATGACACCATACGAGTACGTTCACGTATCGATACCTTAAAACTTTCCACATGTACCTTGCAAACGCGTTATAGAAACCGTCGATACAAGCTCAGGGTAACTTTCAAGTATTCCTTAAGAAAATAACGAGAAATTCGATCTATACGTAAAAGCGCCAAATTCAAATGGAATATTACCGTCACGATTACCATAATGAAAAACAAAAATTTATAACAACTCTAAACACATCGTATTATTAGTTATGTGTATATATGTATATATACACACACGCGTAATACATAACTAGAAATATAATCCAGATTGGAAAGCCACGGCGTTTCTTTCCGAATCGAACGATCGGTCAAAGGCGTCGCGACGCGGCGCATCGTGATGGATGACTTGCATGCTCGCGACGGTAATTGCATTATGAAATCACGCGTGGACGAGAATGCCCCAGCGATGCTTCTCGAATGTTCCAGGTATTAAGCCGGCGCCATAACGAGAGACGCGCGTCGGATGAAAACACAGAGGATTATTTGAGCCCGCGCGAAGAAACCGATACCTTGGCCAATCGCTTCGTGGAATCTCGTTAGGCTAATGGCAATGGCGCGAGACTAGAAAGTCGTGTGAGAATGAAGAGTAAGTAATCGAATAATTCATTGAATGGAATCGCGTAGGATGAGGATCATTGTCATGCGAACGACACGAGGATGATTCTCACAACCGAATGGACTTGAACCCGCAGCGATAATATCAATCATGCAACAGTTCTGAATGCGTCTGATGCATCGATAAGGTTAGGTTGGACTTTTGCTGCATGATAAAAATAAAACTAAAGTACAGTACAGAGATAACGAACGAAGAATAAGATAAAATAAGAGTGCCGTGAGCTAGGCTAACGGTTTTTTTTTCTTTCTTTTTTTTCATTGTTGATACGTAACAAGCTAGTAGCAGGATGCACTACCGTAGAGGATGCATTTTGTATTTTTATTAAAGATACAGTAGAGGCGTGGGTGTTTCTAACAAAGTCATGGCTCGTTACACGCCCTCGCAATAATTCAGGATCATTTATCAACCGGTTAATTTCATCGTTGATTGGCAATCGGCTCTGTTGGACTTTTCTAATTGGCTGATCAATTAGCTAATGTATTCATTAGGTATCAGAGGACTGCACTCGTTAGCACGCTTTTGTACCCAAACAGAAACTAGTTACTTTTCCTTTGGTATATTGGAAGTGAGAAAAATGATTCGGCTAAAATCATTAAATATACGTCGGCCTGTATATGCGTATAAACTTTTTTTTGTTCAAGCACAAGAGAGCTGCTAAGATGCCGGATGCCAAAGTCTAGTGGAATGAAAAGAGGCCAGTCCTGAGATGAGACGAAGGCAAGAGAGAACTTCTCCTTCGCGGTACGAAAGATCGTAATTTATTACAGCACTGGCTTACTGGCAGACTGGCTTCTTTACAGACTTACAGACTGGCCGCTCGCCCAGCGGAGCTTCTCGTTTCTTGCGAACCGATCGGCCGAGTTCTGCCAAACTTTTCTTTTTTTTCCCCCAAGTTTACCCTTACGCTCGTTGCTCGTTCAAAGGTTCGATGGATTTTGATTACGACAGTCTTACTTCCTGGAAAAAATGTACCGACAGAGCACTAATGAATTTTTTAGTAGGTTCCCTGTTTCTTATTCTTTTTTATCTCAAGTATAAACGCGCGCCGAAGTAACGCACGTACTGACACGAAAGGGTGGCCGGCTGGAAAATTGCATGTATCCGCGGAAAATCAGTGAAACTAGTTTGTTGTCGACTCATTAAAGGCCTATGGTCAACACGCGATGCTTCCAGAACCAGGACGATTAACCTTCTTCCCCGAGAGAATCGAAATTGCAAAGGATTAATTTTCTAAGGAATTACTATCGGTGTCTGTGTATATATACCTACTGTCAACTATGATGAACTTTTTGAGGTTAGGTATCAAAGGCATAATGGACACGGTCCAATTCCCAAGACGAACTCCTGATGTTTGACAGGCTTCCAGCTGAACTAGCCTTCGCCACCGTTCGGAAAGTAACGTACTACCTGAGCATCTTTAATTATTCCTCCATTATAGCGGCAAGATACATACCGTTTGATTTTTCATCATCTACGACCCGTCAAAAGCAGCTAACCCATTGTCGATCCAGTCAAAAGAATCGACGTAACGAGCAGCGAAGAGTAATTCTTGTCCATAACTTTTTGTACCCCTCTTCAACGCGTGATACAGGAGGCAGTCCTCAAGAATTTCACGGATTCGCGTAAACGAGAGTTTTAACCATGCTTGGTGGGAGTGAGAAAAATTTTTCGACGCGCCACGACGAGCCGCGCCAATTGGCAGATTTCCCAGGAGTAGTTAGCCGTTACTTGTTTCTTTTTTCTTTCACGCAGCACAACGTGAAGCCTCGTACTTGGATGAGAAAGGTTTTTCAATGTCCGGCAGGAAACTTTATTCAAGGCAAGTAGAAGGTACCAAGACACGTCTGCAGTCGGGGTAACGTTTAACCCCCTTCTGTAAAATGGCGTCTATACCTTATAGAACAATGTTCTAGCATACTGTAGAAAAATCTACAAGGGATCCCATGCTGGTCCGATTAAGGATAGATTAAGGAATTATTCATCCGTAACAGCCATGACATCCGGGGAGGGAGGGGGGGTTACACTCTTGGACATCTCGAACGAATTCCGCGTCGATAATCTTTCCTCCATAGTAATGGCGGTGGTGAACGCTCGGTCGGTGTTCACGCTAGGCTGCGCCTGGAAGAACCTGAGGCATTCGAGGAATCGAGAAGGAGAACTATGGTAGGAAAAAAAAATAGAATAGAGAAGAGGATGAAGAAAAATAAAGGTATATCCAAAAGAACGAACGTTCGTCAAGAACTTAATGGGTGGCAACGACATCTTGTAACTATGGAGCAACGGTGCAAATCAAGGGAATCGCCATTTGACATTGTCAGAATAAGAATCAGTGGTCCGAGACCGAATACTAACTACTTGTATATACCGTCCCATGCTGAACTTACGAACGTCGCCATCTTGCGGTGGTAGAAAAAATCAAGAAAAAACTTCCTCCTGGTAGTAATCAAGAAAACAACAAGATATTCCGTAACGTAAGGTCGGTCTATGACGTTTATGTATGTCCAAGTAACAGTTAATACTGTTTCCGTAGGCTGTCAACGATATCTACTACCGATTGCCAACGGATGCTAAGGAGCGTTTAAGAATCAGGTTGCTAGTATACAAAGTCTGGAACGGAGTGGTTGGTGAAAGAGGATGAAACTCAGAGGAGGAGTAAAGAGATCGTTATCCATCACGTTAGGAATAAACGGCCATAGAGGTATGTGGATCGTCCTGGCAGATTACGTACATACATGGTAGGTATCTATAGCACTAGCTGGTAGTATAGCAGCCATTTTCTTTTGTGTCTATCGTACGCGAAGATATTGTATTACCCTGCTCTCCGATGCAACGCTGTTCCGCATTTTAGAACTGGAGATATCCTTAGGTAGACGCCGAAAAATCAGGAGGAAGATAAAGAGGATTTAGAAAAGTAAGGAGATATTAACGTGATCACCAGGTGAACAAGAACGGAACGCAGAAAACAGAGGAGGTCTGATCTTGATTGCGCAACGTCTACGGTATTGTGCTATGTGAACCTGACCTAGCCGGGCTCAGGACTATAATTAATCCCTCTTATGTTAATTGGAATCTCTAATTGGAACTTGTAGCAGACGATGGAGGATACACGGTGACGAGTCGATAAAGCGTTCATCCTCTTTTCTTTTTTCTTTCTTTCGCTTACTTGAAAATTCCAATATTCCATGACAGTAAAGAAATAGAGAGTCTACTGACGCTTATCATTATTCTAGGTCAGTATAGACCTCTTAAACCAGATCTATCAGTTTGCGGAATTGGTTTTACAAAGTGTCGTGACATTTTATTTCTAGTTTATTCCAGGAGTGTGCTTTTCAGTGGAAAGTTTTTATCGAATTCATTTGGCGGATAGAGGTGTATATATATATGATACACTGTGGAAATCAATGTGAATCAAACGATTTGGAATCCGCGCACGGGTAAACTACGAGAAGGAATAAAGAGAGGAAAGAAGAATAAAAGAGAAATAGAGAGATAAAGTGAGTGAAATGTCTCTCGGCAGTTTCACGAGGCGAATAGAGGTCAACATCGTCACGGCGTTTCCACCTTGTCGGATGCACCTTTCTCTCCTGGCGATACTTGTCGCGCGACAAGACGGGGTCGTTGGCTTGCGGCCACGGCTTATTTTTATATCCACCATGTAAAGCTGGCCTAATGCGACTGCGACCTTCCGGCATGACCTATCGGACGCCGCCGATTACGTTGCTGATATGTGACTCCAGCCGTAGGATCAATACGTTTCAATTATAATTTTTTAAGGAGTTTCTGTCACAGGGATGCTGGTACTGATTAATTCTGCAGGTCTCACAAGATGAATTTCTCGTCAGTTGTATGGAACGTGTCAAAGATGATGGTTTCATGCATGGAGAATTGTATGGAAGAGCGTTCGTGGAATTTCCTGGTGAGAATAAGCAAAGCCATTATAAATCCGTTAATGTTACAGAAGCACTAACTCCTCTATAGGTACGTATCGACTAATAAGTCAGCAGCTGCCCTACCTGCCTATCTTGATACGTTCCACTTTATGGATAGTTTAAGGAATTACGGAATTGCGGTACCGCATCGAATAGTCACGATTCATCAGAATGGACACTCATGAATAAGAAGAGACTACCTGGATAACGTGTCACAGTCATCCTGATCTTGGGATAACCTTTAAAGGACTCCTGTATCAAGATACGCGTGGGTATAATGATTTTTCATCTGTAGTTCCAATTAGCCTTTTCTAGAGTCCACGAGGAAATGCATGTGAATACCTTGAACAGATATGAGTATAAGAATGAAATCAATGTGAAATAAAAATGAACCAATGAATTTTTCCAATATTAAATTATATCTTTCAGTTGCTTTCTGGTTATTTATATAATTTAACGACGGTCTAGGAAAGAGTATGCAACGAGAGGTGAAGAAACGTAAAATGCAGTGAGAACCGAAGAAAAGCGGAAAGAAAGAAGAGGAGCAGAGGAAGATGGAAGAAAAAGATGAAGTATATAGTCAAAGTCCGAAAGAGTCACGTTGGCCGAGCAACAACAGCACAACCAATCCAAAGGCAGCACAGTAGTTGTAAAGTTGTATGTGGGCCACGAGAAAGTTGGTAGTACTTTTTAGTCTGCTCGCCCCCTTTGTACTCGTAATTGGAGGATGCTGAGTTGGGAAGTCTCTTCTGCGCGTCGGCGACTCTTCGTACTTTTTGTATCCAGGTACCAACGAGTCTTGATAAAAATTTATGGCACGGCCATATTTCTCCCTTTACACTTTACAATGCCGCTCCTTGCAGCGGCCATCTTTGAAATACAGACAAAATCCACGTAGTCTATACCAAACAATTATCTTTATGCACTGGTACAACAAATACGTACTGCAGGCAACGTGCATCATGATCGTTTTGACGATGGGAAAATTTCTTCTTTCATCTTTTTCCCCTTTTCTCAATTTTCATAAACCGTCACGCTTCCTCGCGTGCAGAGTATCTTCAAGGTCCGATTATTACAGATTACGGTAATAATTTCAAGACTACGGTTCAACCTTCGATTACGTAGAAATTGATAAAAACCATAGGACATAGCGAGCAAGAAACGTTATGGTCAGACATTATGAAATTGTACGCAAGTACCATGCTTTTCGAAATGATTTCCAGGTACAAAAAAACCGCCAGTCCCTCAGGGCAGAGCAAAAAAAAAGATATAGGAAATAATTCTTCCTCGCCAAACCCAGACGTGCTCCACTTTCGTCCCGTCTTCGTCGCGTGCGTGTCCTCCGGCAGTGCTGGGACTTTTTTTTACACTGTTTTCTTTCAATTCGATTTTCTTTCTCCACTTATACACAGACCTCGTCCGCGAGAATGCTCTGCCTTACTTTCGAGGTTACTTTCCCCTGTGAAGTTCAATGTCTTATCACAGGTATAAACGCACTGACCACTTCCCTGCTTGTGCTCTGTGACCAATCACTATTATTCCCCCGGAGTAAGTGGATACCAACTACACTATAAGACAGGGTAGAGACCCGTGTGAACCAGAATTAGATAGAAGAATGATGACAAGATAACCATCATGCGAAATGAACTCCAGTAGTATGCACTCTGTAATATGCATCATGTACCAGAAGAGTTTAAAGATGCATCTTTTACTAGAATCCCTTTTTTTTTCCTACTACAATTCCCAATGCGGTTTTCGCGGTTTAACATGATGGCGGCAGTATTTACGTAAATAATTTCATGGACAAACAGTCATTTCGTTCTGTACACAATCATTCCCTTGCTTTCCACATTAACGAGAGAGAAATTTCCGATGATTATTTATACACGGTGAACGTGATGCCCCTGTCAATCACGTACAAAAGCATGTAACGTCAGTTAATTAATGACGGATACTAGGCGAGTCTTCACCCCATAACGTAATGTCACAAGAATGATCCCACAGGAAACTCGACCGCCTGCATATTAATAGTTATGATAATGGAGAAGCGACTATCCGATCGATTACACTGAGGAATTCCGATATAGCTACCCAATACCCTATAACCAGAGAGTCCGAAGGTTTCTGCTTCCACTTATGGCCATTAGCCTATTAGTCACTTAACAGTTTAGTGTGACTGTTTTATAATGCAGTCCCCACGTACCCTTCCTTCCCCTCCGACTGCCCTCGTGCTAAAGGAATTGCATCCTGTTGCATCCGACATTCCTACCGAACGCACCCAAGTACAATGCACTTCTATCGACAATCAGGTTTGCAGGTACTTCAAGATAGCTCAGAATCTTGCGCAAGGCGTTACTTATATGATGGGATCGTCAAGGACATCGATTTACTGGTTAATCATGGTAAAATACGTAGATGGTAGGTACACGGTGTAAGAAGAATGGCAATTGATCCCTCAAAAGATAGAAATTGCAATCCCACACTATCTGAATACTATACTATGATTTATTTCTATATTCATACAGCAGAATAGCATACACGTTGCTGGCGTATGCTGTATAAGATTTTCCGTTACGCAAAAGAGAAATATAACGTCTCTCGATTCACGTCAATTCCATAAATAACGTGGTTTCCCCAACACGTGCGTAGTTTGCAGACGTAACGTACAACGTGTGCAACGAATCGTATTGACGAAACCGGAAACGGACTTCGATAAGTTCGTACAGAAATATCGCATTGCTTTCCGGAAGTTCTTCCTTGGCTTTTGGTACAGTCGCGGTCATGAGATTTTCGTGGCTACTTTTTTTCCCGTAAAAATTCGAATTTAGCACAGCAATTTCTCTCGGGCTAATTTAACCGAAGATTCGGGTAGATATTTACTTTTGGAGTCAACGAACCCTTTCACCATAAGTTATCCAACGTATTTCTCCTCGTGCATAGATATTCAATGTGCGTATCTAGGAATTCTGGATATTACAAGATGACCGGGCGCAACTGTCGTATGATGAGCGTGAACGCCATCACGCATAGAAACGTGACATCCTTTGAGCGTGACGACTCGTCACGATCTCTCGTGACAGAGAGAAGTGAAATAAAAAGTAAATAACGTAAGGCGTACAAGAAAAGTCGTACAAAAAAGTACGCACAAGAGGAAAGGCATAACCTAGGCTCGTTAGTACGACGATACAAAATGATAACGAAAATGAAAAGTGTCTAGGAACAAAAGTACAAAGGCTTGTAAGTGTAAATTTTCGAGGAAAAAAAAATATCTTCGTCTTTTTAAAGCTTCTCCTCTCGTTTATATATATACGTACTTGACGAATGGACCATAATTCTCTTGAACCGACTATACAGGCGTAGGTTGAAATACGCGCTCGTTACCGTTACGAAACGAGAGAGGAAATACATACAGAAAGGTATCTTAATGCAGAGACCACTTTCTTTGGAAGTATTCAGCGAAGTTACTTTCTGAATAACCAAATAAAGGCGACGCGCAACGGTAATGGAGCAAAACCCGGATAAAGAGTGGTCGCGCCAGTGAATACGTACGTTTAAGTAACAATTTTTTATGGGCGGCGAGACTCGATTAATTGATCTAACGATATCGAATCGTATTAAAGGAAAGAAAGAAAAATAAATGGACGACGCAAATGCTCGCGGTGAGTGGAGAGATATTTTTAGAATAGTTTGTACACAAATAACATTAGAATAACTCATGGCACGGTATACCTGTATATACAGGAGAGTTCAGCACATGTGGCACTAAAGGCGGGTTCTGATGCAAGAGTAAATGATTGGCATCATTTTTATCAGTCGCTGGGTTTTCATCTTCCATCTTTGATGGACGGCCTAACGGTACATTCTATGCTTCAACAGACAGATGCAACCTCGACGGATTTGAATGATGGAATTTTTTTTACTCAACAACACCAACACTGATAACGATAATGATAGTGGTTTCTTTTTTTTTGAGCAATAAGATTTTATATACGGGTGATTTTATCGCGACGACGTTGTACAGCTGGCTAAACAGATTCATCTTTCGGGAATCATTTGATTATAACAGGTTTAGACGGTTAAGATCGAATGATGATTATCTAGTATATCAAACTGAACTATTGGCTATGGGCGTACGCACACAGATTCAATATCTGAGCATGTATTGTTGTGCACGGGCATTCTATCGGAGTCATCAATTTTGATGGACGTGTTTTCCGCTGGAATTTTTGTTTGCATTGTACACTGAAATACATGCTTATAGTCGGGTCCATGAGTTCAATGTGTTTTTTTGACAGATCGAAAACCATGAAGTTTCTATCAAGCTACATGTGGCACTGCATAAAGTCATTGATACAAAGTACGCATCTGCATGGTTTTGCACCAAAATATATTTTTCTATTTTAGCATACATTCACCATGGTTTTATGGAAAGCTACGTGCGATTTGCTAAGGATTGCATTGTTTGCAAACTGTCAAAAAAACACATTCAAACTCGTGGATCGACTACAGACATGGGATCTGTGTGAGTACGCACGTAGCTAATAGTGAAAGCATAGCTTATATTCTATGTTATTTTGTCAAACATATGTACCTGTTTTCATATTACTAGTATACAATTTATGTATATAGCTTGTGTACATATACTGATATATTCGTGACTAGTCTTGCGCAATTTGTTGTAGTTTTTAGGTAACGACACAAACTTCAGTGCACGTTATGAAGTCTCGGGTCTTGATTGTCCTCGAGGATTCCACGCATGATGATCATTTTTTAATTGTCAGTGAAAGTATACCGTGTAACGTGTAACATTCTCTTTTAATGACTGACTATATTAATTCAAGGAGAGATTCTTATGAACCGCAACAACACTAATGTCAAGTGCCTCGTGCCATTTTACAGTCTACGTTGTGCGAAGTGACGTGTAACGTGCAATTGTAACTTGTAGAAAATCATTATCGCGCTATAATGATACGGAAAATTGTGACCCTTTCACCGTTTAAGAGAAACTTCTAGAAGGTCTCGAAGATGCTCCCAATTCCTTCGGGATGAGACTTTCGACGGAGAATGATAATTAATCGGTTGGCACTAATGCGATACCCTGATAGTCATTACAATAGCAGCAACAGCTCTTAATCATTCAAACATGAGATCAGTTTACGGCTTGCATGCTTCAAATTGCTCTAGCATTATATTTGAAGCGTCTGGAATTTTTTTTATCCTTGTATTAATCAGTACTCGTGCTGATAGGTAAGTACGTAGTATATACTTGTACCATGGGATGATGAATTTGCATGAATTTTGACTTACCTGACTCTGCCCGACGCGATACGACGCTGGATCGACGTCCACCGTCAGCAGCATATCCTCAACGGCACGACGTTCGTCAGCTACAGGACTTCCTGGACGCGCGGTTGTATCGTTCGATAAGAGACTGAAACGCCTTCTGAATTCACCGAGTGGCATACATTTTGGGAAACCAACTTTGTGCAGTCGGACTGCGTCAATGATTTGACTTCCACGTATCTTAAGCAAAAACAAAATGACGGTATTTAAGGTATTATGCTTAAGGATTATATAAAAATATATATACTTGTTTATTTTATTTACCTGTGATCGCAAAAGAGGAACGTTGATAATACTGTCTTCACTCTGATTCGACTTTACTGATAATAGACTCTTGTTATCTGTGCATCCTGCGTTGTGCTGTGGTAGCAGACAGTGCACAAACTTCACCCTGGTTCTTCTTAAAGTCTCCACGAGTCCGTCCTGGTATGAATGTCAAAAAATTATACATGCACGGATAACAATAAGTTATTGAGTCTTACTGGTGTCAATAGATCAGTAACAAAAATGATGAGTAACAGGAGTAGAAATTGGTATGAGAAAACTAAATGACATAGCTGAGTAAACATTTTAGGAATATAAATGATCCGTAATTAGGACAATGGGGTCCAGCACTCTCGAGCGTACCATTCGCGAATGCAACTGTAAATCTGTTTGACGTTTCACGATAAAGCCATCCCGCAACTGATAACATTGAATGGCCTTTTGACCCACGTCAGACTAGAGTCGTTTTGTATGTTGAAAATAACTTGACCAGATGATTGCTGACTCTGTACTGTTACTTACTACAGTGAATTTCACTTGGAGGCAGATATTCTTCCTCTTCACTGCCGTGAACGTTCTGCGAATACTCGAAGCTCTTCTCAATGATTGGGAACCTTCGAGACCATGAACCGAACCACTCAGAGCACCGGAAACGCCCGCACCACGCGCACAAACGAAAAGTCTGCTGATATCTTCTCTGAAAGTAGAAAAAAATGTTTTACTTCGTGAAGTTTTAGTGACTGTGAATGAAATGACAAGTTAAATATGCTACCTGGCACTCTCTTGAAGGATTGTAATAGCACTTTTGGCCACGGGATTTTCGCGAGTGGCTTTGAGCCAACCTATCGCAGTATAGAGCACAGGATTTGTTCCTTGAAGATGCTGCAGAACGAATTGATTGTTGCCAGGAGCTTTTCTCAGCAGAAGTTGATGATCTGTAATATTCATATATCGAATAATATGAAGTTGTATAAGAAAAACTGTACGATACTGGAAGTTTGAGTATTACCTCGATCCCCATAATGGGAGAATAGTCTATCCAAGAAAGTTTCGTCACTTCCGCCAGGGCAAACTGATTCCTCGTCAAGAAGCCACAACAGTCCTTTGCGTTCACCCTGTCTACTACTGCTCAGATCACTCTGACTTGTTCTGAGCATTGTTGCACTTTGAGAACCACCCCTGTCGAGAAGCGACACCAAAGCCTGAGGAGAACCAGCCCCATCCTCATCGTAATCATCGTCATGGTCGACGTCTATACCCTCTTGAACGTATCTGTAAAGTATAAAATTAATTTCCAAAAACATAATGAAGTATCGATACATTTTTATTTTAAAAAATCTCTTAACCCACCTGTCCTTCGGCGCTACCAAAGTGGAATGATGAAAAAGAAGCTGAAGCCGTTCCTGTAAATAATTATGACAGAGATCCTCGAAGGATGCACCAGTCTGTCTACCACAAGATGCAGGATTTTGAAATCCTGGTACATCGCACAGAAGTAGAGAGGACACAGTATGCACCGAGGATGAAATGGATCTAAAAAATTACGAGAAAAGATTCCCCTTAGCTTATTCTGATACAAAAACGCCATAATTTGTTACCCACAAAAAGAAACACAAATCTTCTAATCTTACTTATTAATCAGAGCAGCAACGCAATGGAAGACTTCAAAATAAAGACCAACGAGTAGTCCTTCTAACGCATCAATTCCTGTAACGTCCTTACTTTGTTCAGTAGGACTAGGAGTTCGTAAAGCAGGTCTGGGTGTGTTCGGGGTACCTCCCCCGCCATTGCAAGAGAAAACAGCCCTGCTAAGTTCCTCGACAGAAGTGCCAAATAGGGTAGCAGCCCTCTCAGCACATTCAACCCTTGCAAACTGCCATCTGCTTTGTGAACTAGTGCCAGCTTTGACTGCACCAGCGCAGCTCAGATGATAAATACCAGCCAGCACGAGCCAAATGACTTTTTCATCAGCCTCGGAAACACCAAGGATCTTGAAGGCAGCTACGATTCTATTAAACTCAACCATCGCTCTTTGCTTGTCCTCGTGCTTTTGTAAAGGCGTTATGAAAGGATTATTTTCGGCGACTAAATTAGTCAGGTGCAATTCCTTTCTCAGTGCACCTTCTGCGCCTGCCAACAATCTGTAGACAGCGTGGAAGGTCGGATCGCCATTCGATCTTCGTCCGATTCTTGATTTTTCCAGTAACAAGACCTTCAAGAAGAAACAAGGCACGACATTAGTTGAATAATGAATATCCGTGTTGGCATCGTCCCAGAATTAGTTTGAATAACGTTACCTGTAATGACGCTGATGCTATCTGACCAGACTGATCAAAGTCTAGACTGAATAGTTGAGTGAATCTGGTTGCATTCGAATTCATATGAGTTCTGCTGTTACCAAAAGCTTCCAGGACCGTGAATAAAGCGTTGAGTTTTTCAATAGTCAGGATCTGTCAGTGAATACATCATATAAATATATAATTATCATATGACAGATTACTGCATCGTTCTGTAAGAAGCAGTTGCATTATGAAGTATCAAACCTTGTTCACAGTGCCAGCAGCAAGTACAAGATAATGTAGAGCGTGTTTGAAATTCGTAGTTTTACCAGCACCACTACGACCAAGAAACACCAGAGAATGATCTCTACGTGTTGCAAGCATCCCTCTGTAAGCTGACTGAGCCATAGCATAAATATGCGGTGGCATATCCTCGCTTTTGCATCCCTTGAACATGTGTACAACCTGGAAAAAAAATTAATCACACCGTGAATTAATTGTTTAACATACTTACAATAAATATATGAATTCTTAAGTGAAACACATATTTTTTTTTTACCTTTTCAGAATATATTGCTAAAGGCGCGACAGGGTTGATGACTATCATACTCTCCCCAGCATAAGTATGAATAAGATTAGAGGCGTATCGTTGTCTCAGCGTGTGAAGAACCGAAGACTCATTGAGAAATCGTAATTGCGAGAGTTCCTCAGCCTTGTCGAATTGGGGTGGATTTGCCTGTGTGAACAAACCGTAAAGTTTAGATGGTTCAATCATAAGGAATGATACTTACATCCTAAACCGAGTTAATTCATGCTCTTATTCGTTAAACTAAAAAAAAACTGTACCATTTTAATCCAGTAAACGTCATCCATTGAATAATAATAAAACTAAAACTAAAACTTCCTTTAAAACTGTCAACGAGACAACTATCGTTCGTGTACAAAATCGACTGAAATACCAGAAAGATTCGTTTACAAGTAAGCGACAAAGGGTAACAACGGTCAGGTATATTATCAAAAACCAGTACCCAATCGACAGACAAACGTATGTACACAGAAGTGCCGTCATTTATCAAAGTTCATACCAACGGTACTTTAAAGTGCGAATTAGTTACGGCTACGTAATTAATCGGCTTATCGGATTCGTCAGTGCGTTCCAGTAGTACGGTACCTTTTCGACGTCTTCCTCATCGACCAGTAATTCCTCGCCAGAGGGTATCAATCGTACGCGTAATTTTCCCGTATCCGGATCCGCAGGGCCGCACCGCGTTGCTGCCGTAAATCCTCCTCTGTGAAGTAGCCAAATCCTCTCCGAAGCCAGCCATGCTTGTTCCTGTGCCAAATGTTCCTCAGAGCGCGCCTACGAGTAGAAAAACAAATCCAAAATGAACAACAAAATAAACAACAAAGTATCGCAAAGTCAATATCAATAACCTAACCTAAGATTTAATTCAAAAAATCCTCAATACAAAACGTATCACCTCGTACACATTCCTCCACTTCACTTGGCATTGTGAAGTTTTGTGAACACCTCGAACACGCTTCACGACGTCTAATATATAAAGAAGCAGGTAGAGTACTATGACGGTATGAGCAAGAAACATAGTTCACGCTTTGAACAATCAACACGTTATGTTGAACAGTCGTTCAATACAAAGCATGTTGAACCCAAGAAAGACAGTTAGGCGAAGTAGGTGGGTTTATGCGATGCCACAAGATCTACGCACTATGGGTATTAATTTGGTGGTAGAAGCTTCTGGAATTCATGCCGTGCCTTCTTGCTCCTGTTCGATTGCGTAAGCATGGCCGATAACATAGGTACAGAGTGTAATATATAGGTTATGTCATAAAATTTGTATTTCCTTTACTCAAAACGACACGAGCACGTACAGTAGAATGCAAGGCATTCACGCTTCTGATGGAATGATCCGATTAACGTTAATTGCACCAAGACCAGATGCCATTCGAAATGTAACACCCTGTAGAAGTACGTCCAGTGTTTATGCATCCAATGAATGAGGCTGTTTGTGCACTTGAGAGATCCAGAGTGAATCCACTGGACGATTGCACCATCGGAAGATGCAGGGCCACTTGACCTCGCGTGAACTTTGCAAATACCTATACCGTGCATGCATTTACCAAGAAGTCTTTATTTAACCTGGACAGATTTTTCATGGACGCGAGAAGAAATCGACGAGTATTCTCTTTTACTTTCGTTCCTCCTTTTTTACTATGTGAATTCAAGCGGCTCCTTGGAACCGGTCTTACGCGAGGAATCTTCGGCGTCCTGTTCCGTTCCTGAGTCCGTTGGCAGGATCATAAATATAAGCGTAACGCTGGACCACTGGTCTGTCTCCTTTTTTATGTATTTTCATGAAAACTTTTAAGAACATTAGTCTCACCGGGTAAACGTACCGAGTGCGTTTTGAGTATACAGCCAGAAGTGTCGAGATTGTATTTCACGAATTTTATTATCATCTCGTTCATCCAGCATCTCGTACATTGTGAATTTAATTGTCGACAATTGTCAAGCAAAATGGCGCATGCCTTAAGGTTTTCATAGTGAACCAGCATTCGTGGAGTCTTGCGTATTTTAATCTCTTTAGTGATACTGGTATCAGAACGTAAGAGCTAGTACTGTATGTTACGTAAATTACGAATTTAATAGTACAAGTATGCAACAGGTACCGTTATACGTAATCGTACTTCTTACTGGTCGATCCATGAAAAGCAACGAGAGATACCGTCCAATTAGACAGAGTGCATGGTACAGCTTCAGCGCTTCCTCGATTTTCCCAATTCCCATTATAAAAGCGTGAATCCCACCAAAAAACAGTTTATGGCAAATTTTTATAAATAAAACACGAAAGTTTTCCACATCGTGGGAAAAAAAGTTTCTCGATGCTGCATTAAGGGAATAAAGATCCCAGGACAATTGAATTATATACCACGTGATTCTTATTAGGATCCCTCGTGACCCCTTTGGCACACTGTACTTAGTAATAGAAGTACTTTGGGTTAAGGGTCAGGGGTCAAATGATGTAGTTGAGATTTATCGAGCATTATTACCAAGTCGTTAGCAGCCACGTTGAAAGTTCGAACTCTAGCAGCATATCTCTCAGGATGCAAATTAATTAAGTAAAAATTGTGTAATTTCATTTTTTAAACCTGATTCGCGCGTATTCGATTTTATTATAAAAAATTTCAAACTCTCTCGAGTAATAATATATTACGTGGAATTCGATCGGTGCTGAAGTGAAAACCCGTTTATGGCCAATTTACAGGATTGAACCGAATTTTTATACGCTATTCATTGGATGCACGTACGACTACCACGCCTCTCGTGGGAACAGATCGTGTGATTATTGACGCGACGCTTGGCGTCTCTCACGAAATATCGATTATCGTGTAATTTTCAGTGGAAATTAAAAAAGAAATCGAGCGACTGCCGCTTCTTGCAGTGTATACGGGGAAGAGAAAAAATTTCTCTTAAAAAATCGCACAGAAGGCCGTGGATACAAAGGACCGATACGAAGAAGAACAAGAAGAGGGAGAGACGCGACTGAGAAGTGATCAGCCTTGGGTGGCGTACCTGACTTTTTCGGCGCCATATATGGCCCATTAATGGACGCCACAATTCATTCGAGATTTAATTGCCAAGACGCCGGATGATTTACAGCGAGCCGCTATTACGATTCGCTATCTAAATCCAAATGGTCCACCCTGTATATCATAATGACTAGAGCAAACCTACAGCAGGTATTAGGTACACGCTTGCAGCATAAAGTTGGCTCGACAACAAAAAAATTGAAACTTTATTGCGGTGTTATGCTAATCGCGTTACGTAGCGCCATAGGGCTCATTTGCATTCGTTATGCTTGCTATGTTATATTATGCTGTTCGATAAATTGACTTGAAATACCATAGTAATTTTACTAAACGTTAAATGCTACTTTGTAGAAAATTAAACCGAAACGATATAAAATAAATTAGTATAGCTTAGGGCTGAGTATCCTGTTGGTAAATAAATCACATTAGTCAGTAGTAATAACAATAGGCGCGAGAAAATGTGGAGCATCATTCAATGATATGTTCAATAGTTGTTCAATAACGCACTCGTGCAATATCATTAACACGATCCGCTGAACAATCACTGGTCCAGATATTGAATTTCATGACTCTGATTGCTCTGAATGAACTTCCCTACGATGATTGACAGTGACAACAGTATAATGTATGGCTCGTTACATTATTAGCGCAATAAAAAATTAAACAAATGACTGTCGAATATTTTATTATTAATGGCACCGGTTTTGTACCGCGTCCATGTTTATCACAGGTTGAAAGTGATTTGGGTTTAGATAAAACCAAATGACACAACTACTGCGTATATACAGGGTATAATAGATTGTTAACGACTGGAAAAGATACAGTAACACAAGGACCGGCTACCATTTTAGGTATAGCCATTTAGTATACAGTGTCTACTAATTCAATTTAAATTTCATTACCTCTCGCACGGTTAGAGTATCTTTAGCATAATCGACTTCCGTGATGATTTCAATGACAGATGCGGGTGAGTGACAGATGCAATTTTGAACGAGGCTCTGATGGATATTCTATCGCGTTATTGATTATTTCATGTAAATTATATTCAGGTTCATTAGCTGAATCTGGCATAACCTAATGATGTCAATTATACGTATCCGATTGGATCTGCTTTTCGATATATTTTCCTAGAATTATTTCAAGACCCAATAAATCGTACAAGGATTTTTTTTTCATTTTCATCTCATTAGTCGCAACGGTCATTTCCTTTTACGCCGATCAAATCGTGTCTCCTAAAATGATTAAAAATATAACTCTCAGTTCGCGCCATAAATATCATTTCACGTGCGTTGGCAAGAGAGATGAGTGTGACGTAAGAGGGACAATTTGGTAAGCGTTTCTGTTTTGGCAGCCTTGGGGCAAACTACCGTATTCGGAACTATTGGGTCATCGTGCGAACCGCCCCTGTAATTGTCTGCCCTGTGTGTAGCCTAGCTAAGTAATTTCGCAGGTACTGCGCATGCGTGAAATTCAAAAAACCGTATAGAGGCTTATGCAGACCAGACTTATCAATTGAAGTTAGGCTGTCCACATTATTTCTGTGACAGGGCTAACTTCATTTAATACTTTTATACCGAAGAACCCGTATATACAGATACATGAAATTAGTAACTAATCCTTTAACCAGCAATAATAAATTTCGAATTATTGATTTTCCTATGAATTCTCTCGACTTGCCAAAGATTATTTTTCTTCCTGGATAATTATTCTTCGTCGTTTACAAGGAGATAATGCCAGAGTGCATTATCTTGTTTATGCAGCAGTGCAGCATGGGTAATTTCATAACGTACAGTACGCAATGGGCGATCACTTCGACTTAGAAGAAACCTTGAGAGTTATCGAAGGAATTCATCCTACACGTTTACGAGCACCCACTTTGCCAGTTTCCAATGTAGCAGGACTCAGCGACATTAAATGGCCAATTAGCAAACCGAGCGATACCAGGATCCTTTAAAATTTTAATCCAATCGCAGGTGCGACTAAACTTTGCGACGAATCGTCATCGACTCAAGGCGATTTCCACGAATGTACATACCTACAATGCTTCTACATTCTGTACGGCAAGGGTACGACGCGCGGTCGCGCGACTCAAAGGAATCTAGGCCGACGTGAATTTCATTTGATTCATCGCCATATTTGTATAAGGACCTCTCGATTACGAAGTTACGCAACACGATAATAAGGGACCCATTCTCATACCTTTTTCTCTCACTTTGACCTTCGTTCTTAGAAATCTACTTCGTTACAGTATACCCATGACTCAATAGCGACAATTAATATTTGAATTAGGATCATTGATCGGCACTCTTTTGTCTATAAATCATTTGAAAAAGACGATTTAAAATGGCTGCGTGTTATAAAGTCACGTGACTTCTCGTCTTCTTCGTTATGAAAATATGATAATCCCGTGCCGCGGGCGTATCCAGATACGCTGAATGTTCCTTGGGAAGAAGAGGAGATAGAAAAGAGAAAGAGAAGATTAAATAAAAGAAACAGGCTAGGCCGTTTCTTGAATGGAATAAATTAAGGAACTACGTGTCTCGCGAGTCGTGTAAGAAAGGACTCTGCTGGCGAATACATGTCCAAGATACGTGAATAATACATGCTCCCAGCTGTGAATACATAAACTTATGTAATCCCGGCAAGAAATCAGGCTCCTTTGACTAGCTGGTGTCAGGACGATGGAACGCGAACGCGTTGCAGAAAGAACCTGAACTAGGAAGTGCGTGTATTGTGTCTCTTTGTTTTACTTGTATCTATTACTTTTCAAATGCTGGATAAAACGTGTCATTGGCAAAGGAAGTTCTTATTAAACGTTTCAAGAAATAATGATTGATACCTCAACGTATACGTTGTGATAAAAATTTCCTAATAGCACTAAGATACATCGTTAACTGAGATATGAATAATATTTGTCAAAGATAAGGTTATAACTTGTAATTTCTATATATATAATATTCGTGTACATTTTTTTCGACTAGCATGTACATCTGTATCGCGTGATAATGAGGATTATTCAGTGAATTGGCATTTATTTTAATCCACTGTGAATCGTAAAGGAGCGTTTATAATTGGCTGGAATAAAAATGCGACACTAACCGGTCCTCTGTGTATACAGTCGTGAACGGATGTTTATTGCATTCAGAGATTAAATCCATTTCGTGAAATGGCACGAGAAGTGGTAAGCGGCATCTTCTCTGGATTATTTAATTAAAATGAGAAAGAGAGATAAGAGGAGTATAAAATTTAAGATGATACGTCTTGAGGAATACATTGTCGGGCCAGGACGTCAATGTGATAATCGAGGGACTCTTTTACGTATTAACCCGTAAGGAGATGGCCCCTCGAAGACACACCTGATCTTCCCGTCCAACTAACGTTCGTCCATGCCTTAAATTCCTCGAAGACGAATAAAAATCCATGTCCATATGTTTCCGACGTGTTTCAAACCAGTTTCGTTAATGTGGAATTCTAACGGGTGGCGCCTCGCTAATGTACATTTTAATAGGCAACAGATATTTCCTACCTTATCGATTACCACGACGCTCATTCGTTTGACTACTCACAATCGCAGCTACTACGTAATGCTCGATGCCTTACCTGTAACAAAAATAAAAAAAAATCATCAATGCACCGTGTTGTCCATCTAACCAAAGTGCATATCAATGATAATAAATGATTCAATGAGAATTCTTTAAGTACCAAGGTACTAATGATATACGAATAAAAAAGTGTATGCTAATGAGTTGAATTCATAAAAGTTTCTTTGAGGACGTCAGAAGGTCGCCAGTAGTAATTCGTTTCCCTGCTACACCGCATTCGCGATAATTAAAAATGAAAGATTAATTAACGTCGGTTAATCTCAATTGACTCCAATCATTTCTAATCATCGATAACGACTCAATCGCACCTTAACGGGTAACGGCGCCTTGTTCTCCAATAGGACATCCAGGTACTTCATATATGCTGGCTCGCGATCATGATTTTTCGCCCTGATAAATTTTCTCGCCTGAGCAAGCTCAAGGAGCTCTTCCCATTCGATGACGTCGTGAAGAGCTTTGCTAGCTGGACCACTGCGAGTCCTCTTGACGATTTTCCGAAAAGTCGGACAGGTCTTCCTGGGCAAGGTATTCCTCAAGGCAACGGACGTGGAAAATCTGTCTTCGCCTTTACGCTGCTCGATCTCTGCCGTGATCCTATGCCACTTTCGTTCCTTAGGATTTTTGATGACGCTGCTATCATCCCATCCGTCCTCCATTTTCTTATATTTATCATCAGCCAATCCACCGCGAAGACTATCAGCCCAGCTCTCCCTCTTGGCCAATCTTCTAGCCATGTCTTCACCAGATGATGACCTCCTGCTGACCTTTTTTCCACCGCGCAATAACGCCTCCGGCTGTTTCCCAGCATCCGGCAGTCTAGGCTTGTCATTGATATCATTCAGCACCCTGTCGATCTTCCTGATCATGTTACTGGCATGATCTTGAAGATCCACACCGTGCTCGGATGAGTTCATACTATCGGAATCACTATACTCCCAGGAGCTCACGCTGTTCCTCGAGAGTTTATTGTCCTGTTCATTGTTACTGTTTACAGATCGCGTCCTCTTGTTATGGGACAGTCCTCTCGAGTTAGCAGATGAACTTGACGTATCTCGCGCAGACTCCTTAGCGATCCCACGTGCATGCGCCTTACCGCGACAAGCCTTATGATGGTGAGCACCGTTCACATTGCTGGCCGGCATTTTCTAATGATTTTTCTCATACGAGATACAAGATAATATCATGTCGTTTCTCCACGCGATATCTCAACCCTGGTTATGTCCCACGTCAGGATTAAACTATGTACGCGTTAATACGCGGTCCAGTTACGTCGCGGTATGCGTCCCTTGAGCGATCATCAGCACAGATACAGGACCAAAAAAAAAAACAGCAAGGAGATCATACACCGATTCAAGTATTGGGACGATCCCAAAGTCTAATGGTCCAACTACGACTACCGGATGCTGCGGAAGGATCCGCAAAGCCGATGATGAAGATTACGAATATTCTGAGAAGAGGCAAAGTGATATCCCACAATGACCGCAGACTCGTTGCGCAAATCGGTCACAATCAGGTTCCTTAGATGGATTCGCGTGATGTCTTAACAGAGCCGTTCTCCTCCGAATGGATGCTGGATGGACCAATCGACGTTGATGAGCTTGACGATGACATCTCGTTCACTTCTCACAGGTCAGATTTGGATCCGGATCGATTCTCAGATTCAAGACGGATGATGATCTTGCTCGTATCGCGAGGTAGGTCGCAGGTCGTTCAAGATCCGACTGGCTCCAGAGAGAGACTGGCATCTACGCCAAGAGCGAGGCGTGTGCCCACACGAGACTCTTATCCCTCCTGTCTCACTAGCTCTGCCTTACACACTGCCTTATTGCCTGCCTACCTCTTTGGTAGTCGACCACTAGGTACCCTCAAGTCAAACTCTCATGTGAGCTCCAAGGCGATTGGTATTTTTTTAAAATAATAAATAAAAAATTACAAAACAGCATCCCCGTGCGAAGTGATCTTGTACGTAAACGGATGCACAATTGGTTCTTGCCCTACGGTACCCAGCATCCGTTCGGAAGAGATTTAAAGTTGGAGACTGTTTTTCTTTGGTGACTATGTTTTTTTTGAAAAGACAGTCTTTCCTAACGATTCCTATACCCGAATTAGAACAGGAGAAATATTGCGAGGGACTATACGTGTGTCTTCTGCTTTTAAGCTCCCTGTACAGCTATCTCATCTCCTACTGCGTGAGAAAGGCGCACGCACAAACGAAATTACCTTCGGAGTGCTTTTATCCAGGAAGCTGAGCACACTCTCTTTCGGCTTCTATTCTCGGCAACCTATGGTTTAATACACATGTACGCGCAATGCCACACGAACACGGTGTACAACGTGTCTCTGCCTACGCGATACCCGCTTGGCACGAGCCATTGTTTCCCTGAAATAAAAAAAAAAAGCACGCCCAATCCTGTTCCAAATCGCTTCGAATATCCTGGTTCGATATCTTCTGACGATATGGAAGTTAAATAAGAATAATTTAAGATACGGTGCGACTGTGATCCTAACCAATTTTAAAATCATTTTATTCCTCGTCGCGATAGACCAATCCGCTGAAATGGTATATCCGCATTGTGAATGCACCTTTAACGCAGCAGGCTCACTGTCGCGAGCTCGCGCGCGCGCCATGCTATTTTAAGAACCCGTAGGATTATATTCCGGTAAAGTAAGTTAGCCATGGCGTGCATTTTAAGTACACTGACGCCAGCGTTAAACGCATGAGAACGCGGCACAAGCTTAATGGACAAGTATATATAACGAAGTCCCATGGATTTCATATGAAAGCTGATCTTTTAGTCGTACTTTTTTTTTTCTTACATGGCGCCCATATGCATATTCAGGCACAGGTGTGACCAACGCGTACGTACACGCGTTTCCAACGCAACTATTATAATCGGCGACTTAACGTTAGGGGCGTTGCAGCGTTTCCTCGCGAGAAGCGTTGCACAGTTGCATTGTGCAACCAACCCATTGTTAGACACGCTCATTGGGCTATACGCGGCGACAAAAGAAACGCAACGGTAGAATAAAGACGGCGAGTGGGTGCCATTACGCCATAAAGAAGCCATTATTTAGGATGAATTTCCATTGACGCGCTAACTGAGTATTATACCTGGAATTGCATTAGGAGTCGCGATAATTGCAGTTTGAACGCACGTTCGATAAGTATGCAAGTATCTAGTTGCTGCAATTTTCTATTATATCCCACCCCGCGTAAAGTACTACATTAAAATCGCCTTAAGGATTCTGCGAACGCGTGATACGCGTATCGTGCGAATCTATAGGTGCAAAAGAACGTGTGTGTAAAAAAGATATCAGATTAGCATCAAATTGAAAAAAATAAATAAAAAAAAAGATCCTATCTGCTCTCCATAAAAGAGTCTCGGACGAGACTCAGTGTTATAAGCCGATTCACTCGCAACGAGTTCCTTCGAAATGACTGCGATACCATCTACAGGTTGTTCCAATTTGCATAGGTGGCTTTTCGTGGAAGCGTCAAGGATTACCTTATCCTCCGAGCCCTTTTCCTTTGCCTAGTAAAACATTTCTTTTCTTTTTCATCGCCCACACGTGCCACTCTTTCTAACGACACGTGTGCTGCACGATCTCTCTGTGGGTCTTAACGCTGACGTCTGATTGGCTTGCGAAAGAGACCGGAAACGGTGCACTTTCCGTTCGAGCAGATGGCTCCCCAGAGGCCGTTAAAAAAAAGAGTAAAAGGTTACGTATCTTTGGAAGTGAAAAAAAAAAGTAAAAGAGATAACTCGAGCTGGTGTGTGATCAAGAAGCGACAAGGGATCGATATACAAGAAATAAACTAGTCATACAAAAATCGTCTGCACGTGTGAATTCAACATTTTATCGCGCCTATTCAGACGAGTAAAAATAACACATTGTCGTACAAATATGACGAAAAGCGATCGACTCTGTGCGAATAAAAAAAAGATAACAAAAGAGATTAATAAAGAACAAAAGCCCAAGAGAAGGTGTAATAACCGTCGATACCCAAGGCAGTCGCCCACGTGTTTTTACAACATAAGAGAATCATAAAACGACATAGACAAGCTAGGACACAGGCCTGGTCAACATTACCAGCAGTCACACCATTTATCTTGTACAGCTTCAACGTGCGTCTCTATGCAGCGACCACGGCCCACGTGCCGAAACAGTCTCGTGGATTAAGGTTGAGCCGACGCCAACTCGCGTTACACGTCGCGACGCCTTTCCTCGTCGATGCAACGATACCTGGACGAACCCCAAGAAAATCACTACAGAACAATTGAATATTACCCCAATTTTTAATACTCGACAACCATAATCCGCCATGTTTTCAATGGTTTTCCAGATTCGCGACTCACTTAACGTCTCGTTACGCGCAAACCTTCGGCAAATATGTATTTGCCTACTTGTACAGTGAATTGCAGTGAACAAACCGTAAAGCCGTAAATTCCAAACGTATTTATATCCCCTGTTACCACGATTTCCCTTTACGATCTTCTTCTCTGGCAAACACCATGTGGTTTTATGGTGGAACCGTTCGGAGGCTGTAGAAAAAATATAAGCATGCTCTTTTATTAGCCTCATTTATTTTCATTCATATGGTGTCATCGACGTGCACGGGGAAACGCGAAAAGGATTCAACGATAATACTGTATACATTCTATGGGAGCCCTTAGGGGTCCCTCGCAAAATAATTATTCATAACCTGCGCCATATGGCCAACGACCTTGCGCCGTAAGAGTCGTGTGGGTAACCAATATGTGAACCGAGTCTGAGTCACATAATTTTACTTTTGTGTCTGCCTATAGGTCACGGCTCGATCCGATTTCTTTTTTTTCCCTCTATGAAAGCTGCTCTAGCGCTACCGTCATCCGTTCAGTACAGGTCGTTACAAAGGAGGGACCTTTCCCCGGCTCGTTAGCATTGTCGCTCGCCTTCGACGAGCCATCCGTGTTTCTATATAACGATATATGTCTTTCTGTCGCCACGAAAAATCTACCTGTAACGTAACAGTCGTATTCCCATTGTCATATTGGAATATATGAAATTTATTAAAAATTTATACTCCAACGTAAAAGTGCCAGTGTGAACGTTACCTAAGCATACGTACAAGTCGAATTGAATATTGGTCGGTGGACGATAACATGTGACTCATACGAAAGGGTAGACCGAACTGTAGGACTGGACTGACTGGTACAGTGTATACTATTCATATATATATATATATTATACTGCACTCGTATGCACCAGCATGCAATAAGCATAGCTAAATAAAATTTCCGATGCAGTCGCAACGGTAGCAGGGAGAGTACAGTAAGGATGATAGAGAGTAGTATAAGAGAAGGAAGAAGTTAATATAGGCAGTCAGGCAGGGAGTGAGCCGAGACTGTGGTTACAGCTAGGTGTAAATAGATATGTACATCCCGTAAACGGTATAAAGGAAGGAAAGCATATAGAGATGCTGGAGCAATGCTGGAGCAATGCTGGAGCCTGTAAACACGTGTTTGCGTTAGGATGTAAGTGACTGGTGATAAATGTGTGTGTATATATATATTTATATACGGTGAGGTAGTAGTTGGTTAGAGATGCCCGTTGCACCAGTTGCATTGGATGCTGCGCTGACTGTAAGGATACTAGGATCTTCTGAGATATCATATGGAGTGCATTAGAGATACGTGTATGCATGAAACGTATGTGGAGGATTGTAGTGGCACGATGAGAAGTAGCCAAGAGAGTAAGCACGATGCATGCTGGATGAGTTGCTATCTTGTGGTAGTGGGCGATGCGAGAACCTTTTTTTGGAAATTTCGTATTTATAGAAAGTCGATAGTCTGACGTCATTCCACTTCGTGCCCTTCTGCGGGCATTACACGATTTTACTTCGCAATCTGGTCCCTTCTTTTTGTTGCTTAAGGTTTTTCCATTGGACGTTTAGGGCGTTTTCTTTCATTGGCATATTGAAAAAGGTTTCAGGAACTATTAGGATTTTTCGAGCTTTAAAGATTGTATGCGTCCTTCGTGAGACTTACTTATAGTATGTATCGTTGCTTGTGAATAAATTTAAGCTCTAATGCTATTAGCAGAGATAAGACGCGTAATCATTTGCATATGCTCGATTTGCGTATGATATCTAAATGACCTTGAGCGCGATTAAACGACAGTAAGAGGATCGTTTATCCAGATTTTATAGCGAACGATAACAGGGAGGATTTTAGTTATCTGTAATGTCGAAGGGTAGTTGGGTAGCGACCTATCAATGAGAAAACGAACGCGACCATGAGAATCGGCGAAGGAACGACTGGTAAAAATCGAAATACCCGCCGGCCGAAAAAGGCAAGCAGCCTGCGTCGTTGTCGCGGTCGCTGCCGTCGTTGGGAAAAGTGTAGTCGCTGCGGGAGATGCGGCGGAGAGACAAAGAGAAATAAAAATACATAAAGCGCAAAGCAGGGATGGAGTTAACGGAGTGGAATTGAATCGACAAATAAATATGAAAATAGCAGGGACCAAAGAAGGCAGCAAGGCGTATTGCGTCGCCGCGTATAGGAAGCTTATATGCACGTGCGCAATGATATTTTTCTATTTCGCGAAACTCACGACTGCGGAAGAGATTTACACAGGAGCGATGCGAATAAGAAATGAGAGTAAAAAATTCTCGAGCTCTGATTTGCACCTTTAAATGGGCACAGAGACAATGAATTTACAGTTGACGCTGGAGTTACCTTAACGATAGCTTGGGGAAAAAAATGTAGAAAACGGCGACTAACGCAATTTCCAAAAATACCATCGGCATTCAAAAGTGCATACAAGGAATTTCTGTAATTGGAAGACTGTCGTATTCCTTATGCAGATTGTTATGGATACACTGAACAACACCAGATTGCACTAGTCTACGCTGGTTAATAGAAAAAACAAAAGAAATCTACTGTACCGACAATTCTATAGACATAAGATGTCGCCACTACATAATAACTAAATACAATGGCAATCGTTGTACCGTCCGTTGGTATTGCAGAATCCTACACTGCCGACTGCATTGACTACGATTCTCATAGCTTCAATGAGAACGTGGCGGGAATACTTATATAAAAAAAACCGACAAGAGGCCAATCCCGTGAATCCATTCGAATAATCAATCATCCTACCTACGAATACATCCCGTAGTATCCACTAAAGTTTAAGTACAAATATGTAAAAAGAATGCAAAGGCAATAATATAAAAAAGACCAATATATAAGATATGGGTAGACATAGTTTTTAGATGCGTCATAAGAGTGCGGGCCACTCCGATCACGATATCCACCGGTCATGAGTCACGACACCGGTACCGAGTCATGATTTCTCTTGACATTTAGCGTAACGTAAACGTCGTGAAGGTTTTTCGCGTAGATCACGATAGAGGCACGCCTTTCGTTTGTCGGCATGAATAATTACCAGATACACGCGATCATCGAGACGCTAAACGATCGACGCACCGTACCGTTAAGTCGTTCAGAATATCCAGTGAAGCGGATGTCGCATTTTCTGTTCGAAGCTCGCGCGCATAGAGAAGCTCGTATAATATATTAAAAATGCGAAAGGTTACAGTGTATATACTTTTGCATGATAATCCCACTAGAAATGGTGCTAATCGGTAAGCTACTTGAATTAATTAAATTTTCATGGCTGATGCACACCTCGCAAACGATCAAGTTTACTTTCGATACGTAAATATTCTATGTGCGATTTGTCATCACTGATCTATTTTCGCTTATGTACTATATAAATACACAAGTACGTGCCTATTTATATAACGTAACTGACGTGACCCTCTTTCTCGGTACTCTCTATGGCGCCAATTAAAGTTTAATCAATCTATCGACTGGCCGATATCCACGAGGCGTGCAAAACAGGCAGCGCCGTGATTTCTCGCTCGTGATGTGAAAAAGCAAACAATAGAAAGAGAGGCAGACAAACGAAAGAAAAAAATAAACATATATATCAAGTGGAAAGAAAAGGATACCCAAGAGACAGCCCGAGTACCTTAACAATGGATCCTTCGTTGTTTACAAGATCATCGAGTCACGTGACGAAGAAACCCACAAAATATGGCGGCGCCACGATCGAGGCATATCGTCAATTAATTACTACATAAAGACAATTATTAATAGCGCGGTACCCAGTGATAAGTCGAACGGTTATTCCCCCAGTCGTGAAACGATAAGACCGGAATTTTCTTTATTCGATAAAAAAGAATTTCCCACCCAAGTCATCAAGCTTGATATGCAAGTACGAATTTGACACAAACTTTCCAGCAGTGCTCGTGACAGCACCTATATAGTCCGCCCACGAGTAAAAGTGTTTTCGAGGGGCCATCTTTCCACGAGTCCCAATATAAAACAGTCCCCTAAACCTATGAAACTTTACCCGCGGATCGACTGCAGTGCAACTATACGTGCATTCGCATATGAACGACAGCAGTGACGTCAAGGGGGCGTCAAGGGAACCCTTTGAATTAATTATGAAACACCATGAACGCAAAGGGCTCGACCCTTACAGCCAACCAGCAAAATTCGGCCCTCCAACACGTCGTGATTGTCACGAGGCGCTTTGCCATGTTCAAGCGTTCTCGAGACTAACGAGGATGTCAAAAATAATAAGGTAAAAAAGAATCCACAAAGAACATAATAAAATAGAATACCGTGCAAGAAGCAAATTTCACTAACAAGTAGCGCATTGCGCAACGTATCTGATATCATTTTTAATCAGGCTCCGCCTACCATTAACGACAATCATTAAACTCAGTGACACTCGATATCAGTATCGATACCCTATTATCAAATTCTTATACAAAGCTAATACCACAGAACTCTAATCTTCCACGCACGTCCATACCTGCTCCTCCAATACGATACCGATGTACTAGCGCAGAAAAATCGCTTCGCTCCTGAAGCTGCGATAGGATCAAAAGGCGAAAAATCTTTTTCACTGGGATAGTTCCACGTAGCCATTACGGGGTTAGAGTTCTCCGACTAGTGGAGATGAGGCATTACGATACCAAGGTGGTACCGTTATGCGATTACTATGCTGAGCCGCTTCGGGGAATGTGGGTGGAAAGCAACAGCCTATCCGGCCCCCCTCCCCCACTTCTTCCACCCGCTACTTACTATACCTGCTCGATTCTCTATGGCGTCTCCTATACTCTCGGCCACTTTTCTTCTCACTCTCCAAGTTCTGCTCTGTGCTTGGGTATACCTATATTCGTTCTCCTCTTATAACGCAGGAGCCATTCTCTCACGGCAGACAGCTGATTCTCTCTCGGCTACCGCATCGGCACGAGACTCACGCTCCCACGAGTGAAACGGACACCGGTTTAGTAAATAAAACGCAAAACGCGAAACCTAGTTGGCGCCACTGTCCAAACCACTGCTGGCACGCATATGCATACGCACGCACGCAAGGGATCCAGGACGCAGACACGCAGTGACTGAGATGAGACAGTCGAAGGGTTGTTGTTAAATTAATCTTGGCCTGGCTAATTAATTATCGAGAGTACACAGACGTAATTAGGGACCGTTATCTTGGCCGCTCTCACGAGTTCTATTTTAAATATACTTCGTATGAATTATCCAGACCGAATTGCAACGTTGACGTGTCTTTTAATGCACGTAATGGAGTATCTAGGGTTTATTGTATTAATTATGCCAATTAGGAGTAACGTGGGAATTATATGGTAGAGAGAAAGTTTTCGTAGATTGACTCTAATGGGTGTTCGATAATGTAACAGATAGAATAATGCGGTAAGGTATATATCTATAGATACTAGTTAGACTTAAGGGTGTCGAGTGTGATTCCATTTTGTAAAGTGTCTGATTAATCCTTAAACCACGTTTCCATGGCTCTTTGCATGACTTCTCTTTCGACCGGAAATGGGGCCTCGGCACGTGCTTCCTCAGCACGAGTGGCAGCGCTCTTCCGGCGATTCTTATCGATTAATATAGATCGTTGACTCACCGTATTATGATGGAAACGCAGACTGCCCGAGCGACGTAACGTGCCGCCGCGAATATTCGCCGCTGCCAATTCCACATGTCGCCCGTCGCTGCCACCCCGTCTTGACAGTTCTGACAATTCTGCGACTGGTTGCACCTGCAACGATAATCACGACCATGAACAGAATGCAGAGAATCGATAACAGTGTGATGCCTTAAAACGTAAAAATTTCTGAAAATTATCAAATAATATTTTCGTCTTTCTAAAAGTCGCAAAATGCCGTCGCTTTATCGCAATTGTCACCTAAGTAACGCTGAGGAAGGTGTTCGCGAAACGGAAGCAAGTTCAGCGCTTTGCATGAAAGTCTAGACAGGCCTGTCATCGTATCCGTTCGTCATGAGACTCGCAGAGTACGATGGTTAAGAAAGAAATATTCTAGGTTATTTTCGTGAAAAAGAATCGTAAGGTAAATTTCATTTTTCAATAAACTAACGAGATATTGTAATGGCAGTAATAATTTTATGAATGAAAGTGAGAAGAAAATTGAGAATGCTTCATTCTACGATCGGACGAGACTTCGCGTGGTGCATTGTAAACCAGGACCCCAGCATTGTCAACCGTCGAGGAGGGTCTACGGGTAGGGCTTCGTAAGAAGAACAATTAACTATGGCGGAATGCTCTCATTGTTTAGTGGGAGCAACAATACTGGGGCTTGAACCAGCCTGTTCGTGCATACATACACAGATGCAACAATACATAAATAGTGTAAATATGAATATACGTATGGGGACATTCTAGATATCCGTTTTGTCGTTAATAAAAAGTATTTCAATTAAAATATTATACAAGAGACCAGTAGCATATTAGCATATTGTATAGAAAAATTTTTTTATATACTATTGAATTCATTATAACAAGTCAATAATACAATCCACTAATTTTGTATACCAAGTAAATCTTTGTAATTAAATACTCTTCGATCAGCAATATATTCCGAATAATTATTTATTACTAAATTGCATGAATTATCACGACCAATATATTTTATCGCGTGGCACGCTTCTGGCGCATTTTCGTGACGCAAAGGCTCATTTACGAAACGCTAATTTACGGCTGCGCGCGAGTGTCCGGTTTGTTTGTACAGTCGGTGAGAAGTGTCTGTAAAAAAAAAGGGTACGGGAGTAACGAAATTCGAATAAACACGATTGAAATATACGGAAGAACGTTTATTTAAATCGCGTAGTGATGTATCATCTGTAGTCTCGTACGAATCGATGATCGTCATCTATTAAAAAAAAAGAGTTGCGTAACCCACGAGTATTGCTTTCTTGCGAAATAAATCCAGTCGAAAAATCGGAGTCCGTAGATAGAACAGTAGAGAGAAGAAAAAAAATTATCACGTAATTTTCATCAGCACGCAAGTCATTGCTATCAAAGGATAACGACAATAGCTACCAAGCAATTCGCGTACCCTCCTAAATGAAGTTGACAGCCACGGGGGAGTTGAAGAGTATATGCCGAGTAGCGCACACTGGAAGCCGAGTAGTTATGAGTCTGAGTGGTCAGAGAGGTCTCGCTTCTACTCACTCGCGCGCACGAGTAACGCGCATTGGATTCACTTTTGTCAGAATGCTTCTGACAGTCTTCCATAAGGGTTATTTGTCAACCGTAGCTCCGTCCGACGCAGAGATATTTCGTATGAAGCTTCGCCAAGTATTCCATATTCCTATTTGGCAGTCAGCATGAAAATCAGACCGATGACTTTCAGTCGTCATTGATAAGTAATAAAGTAATGGAGTACCTTCGACAGTCGCGCCAGCCTACGGAAACGAAACGAGACGTGATCCACGTGCCGGTTTTATTTTGTAGCGCACGCAACGTTCAAGAGAGACAGCTGAATGAAGGGAAAAAAAATAAAAGTGTTCCACCCAGACGATATAAAAGGGTAGAAGGTGAAAGACGGAAGATTTGAACTTAAGTAGTGACATTCATCGGCAGAGAATTCATCTCACGTGCTCGGGCTCGAGCGTGGCGGCTTTCTTAAAAACAGCCACGTCGTCCATTGAACGTACCAGCATCCTGCTTCCTGTAAGGACGTAAGAGATAGGGCCCGGTGTATGACCTTAAGAGGAGGTCCGAAGAATTGCGCTTGCAGTTGCAGTACGTGCATAGAGCAGTATTATGCATTTGAATGTACGATAATGATAAGATAGCTATGATAAAAGGGCGTGCAGTAATTAAATGATATTAAGAGGCAAATGAAAAACCGACACTTTGCGTAATGCTACTGTCTTAGTATTATTTATTCTAGCACGATATATACCGGGTGACCTCCTTTTTCCTTAAGCATATCAGAAAACGGGTTGCGCAACCGCAGCCGGAAAAATGCAACCGAGAGATAAAAGAGTCGGAAGCGTCGCGGGGAACGCACGTAGGTGCGGAATGTCTTTGCGTATGTATATACAGAGTGATTACATATCCAGGAAACTCGTGTATACAAGGTGACCCGTTTAAAGAGAGTCCTTGCCCCCACCCGTGTGCAAACAAACGGTACATAAAGAGACGAGCCAATGAACGGACTCCTCGAGCTACGGCCACGTGTTCCATTGACAGGAACCCTGGCTGCTGCTAACGAGGAAAACGAGTATCGAATGCGAGGAGTGATACTCGTCTACGTGGAAAAACTTATCAGCCAGATCAAAGAAGCCCGTAGTTTAGTTCTCGTTAATTCCGTCGCAAAACCTGATGCTGTGTTTTGGAAAACTTAGAGAGTGAATTTTCATGTACGGCGTTGTAAAGGGTGGGAACATCCGTAGTCGTTGTCCTTGCTGATATTTATTTTGTAGGCCTTTCTGATAGCGCCAGGCGACTTTTAAGTGAGTTTCAGAGTAAAGCGTCTATAGGGAGAGCAGTCAAAGGGAGGAGAGAGAGAGAGAAAGAGAGAGAGAGAATCGTGAGAGAGTGCCGGAGACCGCTTCTTCGTAAGACACTATTTATATGTGTCAGTCTCAAGTAGGTATAGTTTTATATAGGGTATGAGTCAGACGAACTATTATTGGTCCACGGCAGTGAACCAAAATGCTCTCATTTGTGAAAGACCATTTTGCACGAGACTCATGGTGTTTTTGGACTTCCTTTATTCGGCCCATAATAATTCTGGATAAGTAGACTTTCATCGTCTAATCATTACACAGCATCTTCCTTCGTAGAAATTCAATGTAACGCGGTAACGATATGGGCACTGTGACGTAACAGGTTAAAAAAATAAACTATACTTCAAAGGCGGAAGTCATATACCGTGTACATAGCATTTACGTATATTTTATGTATATACCCAGTTCCCATTGAAATTGATGCTGGGAAATTATAGTTTCCAAAAATTACAACCAAACGTCATTACTGTTGCACTTTCTCATGTATCAAGTTCATCATGCAGTTTCTAGCGGTGATTCACAGCGATCACGATCCCAGTCGATCTCGTGTGATCTCATGTGAATCGCGCAATGCAACGCGTCATCGCCTCGAAGATTCTCTGACTCGTAACACATGTGTTCGCGCGGTAGAGAATTTTTTTTGCCGGGAACGCCGAGCGAGACGAATTAACAATTAGCAAAGAAAGTGGCGCCACGTTGGGAGAACCGCGATAATTTTGATAAGAGAGTCTTAAGTATACATACTTGGTACGAAGAGCGTAGATATTCTGAATACCGTGTAAGATTTTACATTGAGATGAAATAAAATCGTGCGATCGAAATCAAGACGATCCTGACCCGATTAACTCGCACGAATTGGAGCGACTCGCAAAACGCGGTTAGATCGTGAATTGCAATGACTATTAGGAATTCGCACGCGATCTAGGCTAAACAATATCAGAATGCCACAGGCGGTAAAAAGGATAGCCATACGTAACCTTCCATTGTATGCTAAATTTTTCTTGGCTTTGACGTTACGTATGCACGCGTGCGCACATGCGTGCGTGCGGGCATCGGTCGACGGGAAAGAGTGTAAAAGTTGTAAATCAACTCAAAGAGAAAACTGGTACGAGTGATTTGCCAAAGATGGAGAAAAAAAACTTGATCAAAACTTTTCCAAGCATCAGACGTTGAAAAGAAATTTTTTAAATCCGTACGAACTAAATCTCATCGCGTGTGGTTATCAAGCGACGTAGGAGTGTTCGATAACGTTGAAGCTATGACTAAGCTTGATACGCTGATAACAGCTATTGCCAATATCCTTGAGAAAAAGTCATAAAGCCAGTAACAAAAGCAGTACCAACAATATTCTTCAGGTAGGACTGTAACGCGCTTATCTCATTCAAGAAAATGATAAGACGAATACACTGAAGACGATAAGAGATTAACCAGAAACTCAACTCCAGGTAAACGCAAGTATAAATAAAGACTGACAATAAAAATGCGTACAGTAAATACCTACAATGTAGGTGAACGAGGTAGATAAAGGTACCGTACACAATTGTGCCACTGCGCCGGCAAGATATTAATCGAAGCTTAATAGGCGTAAAAGGAAGAGAAAAAAGAAAGAACCTGACAAATGAAGCAATGTAGAGTGAGTCAATGTTTCCTAGTTCCGTAAGCACTGCGAACCCTTCATTGTTCCCTGTTGCTAGGAACACGGAACACGGAACGGGAGGAACGATACTTCGTCGAATTGCTTCTTCCCTCCATTGTTTCCTACGTTCGTGCAATACTAGAATAATGGCGAGAGAAAGAAAAAGAAATAAAGGTATCGGCATCTCCACGAATAGGGTAGCAGAAAATATAGGTATACAAGCAACCCCTCGTGAAACTTAAGGCTCAACGAACTCGGCCGACTCCTCAAAAATCGTTTATGCTGGCGCCTATCCAAGAATTCGCTTAACGCTTAAGCCGTTGCGTATTACTCGGTCTACTTTAGGTGATACAGATTTTCCTCTGTCTCTCCTTCGTTCTTTCTCTGCTAAGATCTTCAAAAACAAAACCAGGAAGCATTATTCCTTCGGGTTCTGCATTCTCATTCGGGGGAAGGTGAAGGGGCAAGTAAAAATGGTGCATGTAGAAATTCTATTTTACGACCATCCGGTTGGTACCGATTCGCAACAGAGAATCCAGGTTGACGTGCAATATTTACGGGTTGCAATTGTTACTATAAAATTAGCGAAAACTTAACTGGTATCCATTTACTTATTTACATGATACCGGAGCATTTACCTGAACTGGCGTCACGCAAGCCGTCTATACGTTACAAACGTCCAGACAGGTTTTCAAGTTTACATAATAATCGAGAATACACAAGGAAATTGAAATACACAGGTTGTCAGATCGTTTGCACCAGCTGTGTCATTTGAAATTGACAGATTGCCAGTTGTGGAAGTTATATCTATAGGTGACTGTTTCAATGTCTAATTAGTAGCAGTGGTGTCAGGACCTTGATAACATTATTTTTTTATGCTCCTAAAGATAGATAGACAGATATCTACGCGCCATCTATGCTTATACATTATACAGGAGTTTATTAAACCAGCTGGCTTGTAGCCAGTCTAGTCAGGAAGCCAATTTACACGGTACGCCAATGGCCGCTGCTTTCTATTCGAATCTATCCTCTTGGATACGCGAAGGTCTACACACTCTGTGGCTTTGGTTAGTTCAGAATGATTCTTCAGAAAGAAAGGGATGCAACGCAGTGCAGGTATAGCCATCAGAAATGTTCTGTATATGATTGTGGCACGTGCAGGGCCGTCTACCTGAAATATTCCAAAGTGCCCCGTGCCAGAGGTAATGCGGTTGCGGTGGCGCCGAATAAAGGAGCTGAGAAGCTATGATCATTTTATTTCTTTTTTTTTCCTTTTTTTTTCTCCTTTTTTCATTACGTATACTAGGTATGTTGGTCTTGTAAGATTCCATTTGGACTGCAAGTTTCCTCTGATTTCCTGCTTGGTTTTCCCATAAGGATTACGTTTTACGGATGTCCCTTATCTAAACATGGTTAGCCACTATACTGCTTTCCTTTGATAACGCGGCTGCGGGTTATAACGGATACGGAAAAGTCGGTTTCCGTGATGGCAGTGCGATTAGACTTGTCGAGGTCTCGGCCAATATTTGACAATTGTCGATAATTCCTCGATAAGACAGATTAGAGAAGATAACGATTACGTCCCGTAACGATAATTTCTTTAACGATACATCATATTGGAGATGTTGTAGGTATTAAAAAAATTAAGAATTTTAAAGATCATCGCATGATAATGATTGTACGTACCTTGACAGTAACGGAATTGGCAGAACCTTTGATGAGATCAATGATTTCTTCACGCGATTTGTCATCCACATTGATCCCGTTGACCTCGATGAGCCTATCACCAGGTAAGAGTCCGGTATCATTATTATTTTGCACCATGGCACCGGGTTCCGCGAAGATGACGGGTCTCATCTGTGTGATACCGTTTGCACCTCGTTCCACGATCACAGCACGTCGAAGGGAGAATCCAAAGTCATTTCTGGGTGGTGGTTGTCTTTGTATAGTTAACTCCCGTGGGTCCGGTAATTTTAGTGGTACTATCTCAGGCAGTACCAACTCCACGCCTTGATCCTCGAAGGAAGCAGAGGATCTCCACCGTGAGAAACCCTGAGATTCACCGACAGGCGAGAGACTAAAGGGTGGTGTAGCAAAGCTTGAATTCGTTGTATCCGTCAAGGAATCAGCAGATGGACTAGCACTCGTTACCACTTGGAGGAGCTTATTATCCTGGTGATGTAGATGCTGTGGACTCCTCCTGTAGGATTCCTCTTCGCTACAAGGCTCATCCTTACCACCAGACAAGGATGAGAGATGCGGGACATTCTGATAAGCTATCACCTCATTCTGTAAAGTGTTCCTGACGAGGACGTTCGCATCTTGATGATTCTCATTGCCATTTTGCACTACTCCAGTCTCCACAGTAATACTGGTGATGCTGAGACGTGGTCCTTTGAGAATTCCACGTTTCGGAGGTTTTGGTGGCAATGGTGGTAACGTCTTCCCTGATGCGTTTGTTAACGAGGTCAAGGATGCTTCTGATGAGTCGCTCTGGGTCAAGCCATCCGGAGTACGGGTCCAGCTCGTACTAGCAGAATTGTGAACGTTATCCAAGAGATCCCTGTCTAACTGGGCGAAGAAGGAAGCACTGTAATCCGCAGTGATACCACTTGGAAGCTTCTCCTTTTCCTTGCGACGACCCCGGATCTTCAATGATCTCCGTACCTGTTGATTTGGATAAAAAGAAAAGAGAAAATATATCATTTATAAGATAAGAACTGTCTGAGGATACTTAAACGTGACTAGGAATGTATGAAAGTACTCGAGATTCTTGTTTTTTGGGAGAGGGTGTTGAAGGGTGGCATTGTAACGATCCCTGGGAAACTTTTCTAAAGCAGTGCTGTGGGCTCGAGCCAAGAAAAGTCGATATCGCATAGAAAACATTTACACGTGGCTTGTTCACTGTTTACAATGTTGTATATACAAGGCACGAGAGCTTTTGACATGTTTCCATACGATTACGAGATAAAATCTCTGGCACGTGCAATGAAAGAGAAGCGTACAAGCCTCATAGACAAACTTTCAAAACGACTAATATACTAGATCCACATTACATATAAAATCTTTCACTAAGAACATACCCATAATCATAATACAGGAAACACGATAAAAATTCAAGGGCAAATTGTGTAAATACCAATACGGATATTTATCAGTGTTAAATAAACGTTACGAAATTCTAGCACAAAGGCTGAACAACATCCTATTCTATCTACGTATATCAGAGGAATTCCGGCACTGTCATCTCTATATGTATAAAGCGAAGGACATGAGCGAAAACTATTCCGTTTCCCTCTTGGTGTTTTCTACGCTCGAATGAACTGGCACTAGGTACACTCGGGCGGATCAATGCGAGAAAAACCGGGCGCATAGTCCAGCGTCAAGGTTTCAAGATCGGTAAATGCCAGTTCCAGAGTTTGATTGGCTGGGCGTGTTTACAGTGGGTGGACGTACGAATAGGTGGATAGAACAAGAAGGAAGACAAGGTAGCAGGACGATCAGCCACGCATTCAGCCAGCTAGTCAGGCAATCCAGCTAGGTGCGCTACGCCGAGTGTGGGTGTAGGATGAAGAACCATGTAGGGATGAAGAAGGTGCGTTAAAAGGTAAACGAACCTCGTCGAGACGCAGTAACTCCTCGGCAGACATGCTACCACGATCTCGTTTCTTAACATCCTTCCGTTCCTTCTTCTCTCGCTTCCGCTTCTCCTTGTCGTCCTTCTCGGCAACTTTCTTCATGAAATTAAACATCTTGCCAGGAAACCAGCCTTAGCCTTCTTCCTCCAAATGTCACGTTCCTCCTGCTACTGTCTTAGGTACCCAATGCCACCAGTAGCAGTTGGTACCGTGGTATCTTTGTATTGTATAATGTATATCTAAACACAAGGGTGTTTAATGGAGCAGCCAGTCTGTCGGTTCACCAGAATACGATTCTCGACACATAGCGTCGAGTTAGCCTCGAGCCATGGGAGAATTCTTGAAGGGATAGACACCGGTACTGGTGTATACGGTAAGGGTCTTACGGGAATGAGCAGGGTAGGTAGGTAGGTAGGTACCTGCCTGCCTACCTTCCTTCCTTCGAGTTTTCCCGCAAATCGATGCGCCGAATTTCTTATATCGTCTAGGAGAAGCTAGAGATGGAGAGTAAAGGGCGGAACCAGAAGGTCCTGCGACAGCAATGCGTCCTGGTCTTCCAGTAACATTTAAGAAGAAGGTGTGTCTCGTCTCCCTGGGGAGTCGTTGGTGCACCTTCACCTAGAGAACGTCTAGGCAATGTATTCATGAGAATCCCAAGCGTTATTCATTGGATTCGTTGTAACAGCCTTGTGTAATTCCTAGAACGGTTTTTTTTACACCTAGAGAAACTTGTTTAGTACGTTTCTTTTTTATATTAACTTCCTCTTGATCTACGACATCTGTTGGAATTTCGTTACATTAGTTTTTTTTTTTTTTTTCAAATCGTACGTCTCGGTTCAAGGAACTTCTAACACTGCGAACACCTTCACGCCGGGTTTTCACTACGAAACTGACAGCTAGCACAGCACGGTACGTCACAACACTGCCACTGCACCGCCATTCACACGAGATTGCCGCGTGTTTCACAAAGGAACTGATTATTACGTGGATCTACTTGATAATTATGTCACGTCGCACTATGTCGTTTCTAACGACAGACTATGAAACTTCACTGGTTACCGGTTAAATGGACGATCGCGCTACGCACGCACGCAACATCGAAAAATACTAACGGCGTGCTACTCTCCTATGGCAATGACAGACTGTCATGGCAGCCTGCGCGCTTAGCGCTGCGCTCCGCATTCTCGGCGATAGTCGGATGCACTGAGAGCATGCGCATTATCCATTGAAACAGTGACATCTGTTGGTAGTTACATAGTACTCTCTCTATTAGTTATGGTAACTGCCGTGGGATGCCGATAGTGGGAAAAGACTATACCTTTTTAGCTTTTGATATAGATTTCTAATGACTGTCTCTTCTAAAAGATAAACCTACAAGGAGCAGTATAACATGGATTAGATAAAACTTTTGAGAAGAGAGTAATGAGATAGATACTTAAATCTCATTCGTGCTGATAGATGGAGCCACGATAGAGGACTAAAGTTATTGAATATATTATTAAGTGCGTATAAAAGAAGATAGAGGTTGAATACATGTTTTTTCTAGCTTCGTTTGCACTAACTATAAGATTCAGCTTCGTTTGCACAGACTGCAAACGAAAAGCCTAATACTTCAAACTGATCGAAGACATCGTTTAATTAGCGGGGCTTAGTTAATTAAATACATGATCCTTGGTTCGTTTGCATTATGTTTGTGCGCTCTGTAATCAGGCATTGTTTATTTCTCATATGACATAAAGAACCAATATCAACACCTTATCAGGACTTAAAGGAGAGAGGTCGAATTCTTCCGACAACCGAGATTATGCAACTTAATTATCATCAGTCATTGATTTCACATTATCAATGCAAACCTGGTAATACGTGCCAATGCTCGCACTTCTCAGGGTCAGAGGAAAAGTACACAATGATGTCAAAGTATCCATATGACGATGCTGATTTAAATAATAAACTTTATTTACCAAAAGTCTGCCGAGCTGACAATTACTCGATTAGTTCTTTTTTTTCAGGGGAAATTCCTTCATCATGACTCAATACAAGAATGAGGGATTGTTAGGAAGCACTATAGATCAACATATACAAATTTGAACAAGTACAGCGTTGCATAGCAATTATGCTATTCAGATATATATATATATTTATATATATACGTGTGTCCTTTCTTCCTAAAGCAATGTCCCTTAATACACTCCCAAAATGATAAATTCCTAACAAAACCAGAGAGAAAAAAAACGCGAAAATAATTGACAAACTAAAATCATCCCTTGGGATAAATACTCCAGTTCTTGTACCGACAGTCTTGGAAGCCTGAATCAGTCTCATCTTATGCTTGAACTTTGTAGGTCCTCGTGCACACGATATCGTCCACCTTCATGACCTGAAAATTAAATATTTCGTGAGTCACATATGCGGACGGATTCACAAGCACGAAATATGGCGTGCGCTAAGTGGCGGTGCTTTTTATTTAATTACGGAAACTATCCTGACGTGTAATTGACCAAGACACGCAAAGGTAATCGAACAAGAATTCCATGAGGAAAAACTTCAAGTACCCACGATTATCAAATACATCTTAAAGCATTGCATAATCGTTAAATAATATTTACTTTCACGTATAGTTAGAAAATTCTTATTACTCACAGCCTTTACTTCCGTGGGAGTAAACTCTCGCTCGATAATGGTTTCCTTGTCGCCTTTCTGAATCTGCGTCATTTTGTTCCCATCCAGGGTGACAACGCTCTTCACTTTACGACCATCCGGAGTCTCCTCGTCGAACTCCTCACCAAGTTTGAACTTGATCTCAGAATTCTTGAAGGTGCTGGTAGTCTTGAGTGTATAGACGCCATCGTTCTCAGTCAATTCAATAATGGGATTAACACTGCCACCCATTTTTCTTGTGACCAAGCCGACACCTGTAAACAAAGCCAAAGAAAATTATGATAAAATATGCAAAGTCAACATACGTCTATACGCATTGTAAACGCATACCGCAAAAAAGGTTTACTCGATAAATAATGAAAAGTAACACTTTTTTTCACTTTGTCAAGAAAGAATAAAATTTCCAAAAATATAAAAAGAATGCTAGACAAACAATATTTGTCCATAGTCTTCGAGAAAGAAGCGCACGAACTTCTTCACTCACCAAGAGCCTTCATGTACTCGTCGAAGTTCTCGGTACTGTCCAGCTTGTATTTCTTTCCGAAAAATGCCATATTTGTAATAGGTTTTTTTTAATACTAATAGGAACAACGAACAATCAGTATCGTCAGACTGCAATGATGCTTCTTAAAGAGGAGACTGACTCTTATATTCTCGTCGCTGGCAATTTATACTCTTTCTAATCGGCATGGAAGAACATTTTTATCCGTATCGTCTGGGGGGAGCTAGGAAGCTTTACTCGATAGTATTGTCAGTGCGATTACTTGGAAGCAAAAACTTTGGAATTTGACCCGTTCCCTGACGGAAGAGAGCAGGATCTATTCGTATAAATATACTCATATACACGTGACTGCGTGGACTTTTATCGGTCATTAGTGAATTTCGTTCTATCTAGATTATATGACGCATGCATAATTTACCTGGAAATCAACGAGGAGTGCATAATGGTTGAATAAAAGAAAATTCTGATTTATGTGCATTCTATTCGTTACGTCAATTGTTCGAAACGTATTGACAATCAGTGTCATCAGAGTCAATGATTGTAACGTGTCATTTATTCAATTTCACAGGAATCCGAGGACTGATTTCAATTCAGTATGTTATTAATTGTGAGAAGACCTTCAGGGTTTAATCTAAGGGATGATACAGTGGCGAGGAATTTGCTTGGTCGATAAGGAATGCATTCCTGGTACAGAACGAGTCTCTCATCCCTCTCAATGTGCAATGTGGACGTGCTTATAAGGACTCGCCTGTGTGAAGACCTGTGTAACTTGACCGTGAAGTCTAGAGTTCACATTTCATAACCGGTTACTGGTTGACCAAGGACATAGTCTGTAGATAGGGTTAAGAATATTTAAAAAATTTTGCGGGTAGATTTGACCAGTGGGATATATATTTTTTGATTATTTATTGCAATTCATTGAAAATCGTGCTACCCGCGTGAAACGATAATTTTTTGTTTTATTACAAGATTTTTCTTTGCAGGTTAGAGTAATACGTAATGAGGGACCAGAAGAAACGATAAGACGGTTTTCTTTTTATTTTCTAGAAAGTATTAAGTCACCGTTATCTTGTCTTTTGCGAAATGTAATTCATCGATATTATTGATAACGATAGATTAGTACTTTCGTTATGTCACGAGAAACTGGATAACAAATACTTTTTCTGCAGCCTGTTACAAAAGATTAACCTTTGCCAGTGGGATTAGGTTACGCGTTATCGTTAAAAGTGATAAATCTTCGCGGAATTAACTTTCGTGAACAATTTGCATTGGGAACAGATGTACTTATTTTTTTCGGGGTTTGAAATAGATCATCCTCGATACATCACCATCCGAATATTGATTTGTTGCTTTGAAAAGAATTGATAACGAATAAATTTATGGCAACTTCAAAAGGAACTTCTAATTCGAACGAAAGAAACTTTGGTGTCAACGGATCAAAGATATTTACCGACTTTGTTTCATAGCGCGCTCGATCATTTTGGTGATCGGTCATTCTTTAGAAAGCTCATCCCAGCCTAAGAGGCCAAGATATCCAAAGTCTTTGATAAGAATATTAAAATATAGCAATGTACAGAGTGATAAATTTCTAGAAGCTTTTCAAGAAGAAAAACACAAGAGAAAGACAAACGACAAAAGAGAAACGACAATTTTGCTCAAAGGGAATTTCAATTTCATTCTCATGATATTTTTGAGATGAGTATTAGTCCCAGAGTCGTATGTGCATCAGAGAGTCGATTCAGTCTGTGATTATTATTTATTAGCCTCGATTGAAGAATGAATTCCGGGACTAAATTGGGCCTCAATTGGACTGTCTGCGGCATGGCGGTCCGCCATCGAGTCGATGCATCGGTATGGATGGGCTACGACAGTGAATGGATTAGAATTGATTCAATTATTCGCAATTTCAATACAGCCTCCTTCAGGCTCGCGGTGAATTCATTAACAACGCTTATCCTGCAAAGGGCATCCCGTGGGACAAAGAAGATAAAGTTCAAAGAATAACGGTGGACAAATTATTCAATTTTTTATTAACCATTCAATTATGTAATGAACCATGAACTCTGGACTCGCATCATATATGTGTGTATATATATACCATGTATGCGACACCTGCAACTCCGTATAACTATGCGCCGTGTTATTTTAGTTGCGTGGTAAAAATAAGGTGTTTGGTGTGGAGATAATTTTCAAAAATAAAATCTGTACTTTGAACGTCCCACAAGTATTACTTCAGCTATTTCGAGCTTTAGGGTTGAATGACAATAGATAATAGTTTATTTAGAATAAAATAAAAAAATCGTTTACAGCCATTTATATACTACAGTAGGACTTTGATAACTCGAACTCTTTTAATTCAAAAACCTCTATAAGACTATGAATCTTTTCATTCCCTAATGTTTCACCTTTATAACTTGAAAAGTCCTATAGGTCGAAACTACGATAACTCGAAGCAAATTTCGTTTTCCTCGAGATTCGAGTTATCGAAATTCCACTGTATATAAAAAGCAGTATAGCGTTATCAATCAAAGATCGTATCAAAGTTTACGTTAGAAAAGGTTAGAAATAATTACGAATGATTAATCTTTATGTATTGGTCAGATCTATCCGAATTTAGACTTATCGATGCACTAGGCGTCGTGATAAGCAAAAATTATCGAAGCGCTTTACCGTCCATTGATACCCGTAAATTCAAGAGAACTTAAAGTGAGATTACAGCAGAAAGCGTGATAACTTGCAAAACAGAAGAGTTATCTTATCACCATATCCTACAAGGTGAAAGTCACTTTACAGTAAATATTGACAATAGCCAAGTGGGCTCGAATAGAATATAATTCGTTTACCCTGACGAAATATAAATGTCAATGAAAAAAAAAGAGAAGAAACAGCCAAGTAAACTAAACAGAATTCAAAACCTACAGCCTACAAGCTCCTACTTTAGTACAGAATATAATACCAAATTCTAATTAATCCAAGTGCTTGATTAAGGCTGATAATAAATACAAGTATCAGTGTATTCCATTGATTTTTAATATACTTTAAAAAAAAACTCAATACGTACCAAGAGCTTTCATGAGTTCATCGAAATTCTCACTGGTGGCGAGCTTGTATTTCTTTCCAAGGAATTCACTAGCCATTGCTGAAGATTCGACTGGACGACGAAAGATTCACGAGGAATGAAGTAAGAGCGAAGATGCTTTCTTGTGTAATGCCGGCCGGCGACTGAGCGAATAATTCGACGTAAATGCCGTAATAACCCGTAGCGTCGCGTCGCCTAGCGTCGCCTCGTATGGGGGAATGGATTCTGCTGGGGATATTTCGTTCCACGCTTTGAGTCAGTCAATTCCTCTCGCTCTCTTGTATATTCTAACAGGGATCGTTTCATCTCTTTTTCTCAGTCTAAACAGACTGGCCAACTTCAGGCAGTTGCCCTCACTACTTCGCCAGCATCACGCCTCTCCCACACCTACACAACATTGCTTGTACGTATAAGCGAATGGTGATAAATTCAAGTCATTGTCTTCCTTCCCTCATACCACTGTATACAAAGGACATCGAACCATACCATCAGATGTCTTCCTATTGGTCCAGGAAAACCCGCGCGTACGTATCCACCTATTGGATGTAACCACACTGAATCCTGTACGAGTAGCGCATGTCTGCAGCACTGTGAATGATGGAATGCAAACGTATAATTGTAAAAAGTAATAAAATTTAGTGAGTGATTAGTGCACGTATTTATAGCAATTTTCTGTAATTATTATTACCCACTGTTGAAGTTGCATTTAGTTTGTTCTCAAGTGAAATATTTTTTAAGGGCCACCTTACCATCACTCTCCATACGAGCTCCCTAGATGTCGCATTTTAATTGTGGCTCGATTAAACTCCAGACTATCTGCTCGGTTGTCTGCTTGGAATCAGCACTTTTGATAATCTTTTAAAGAACGCTAGTCCGGTGAGCGAGAGCTTATATTAGTATCAAGTATCCAAATACGACACTGTAACAGTAAAAACGAGTGAGTTGGATATACATAATATAATCGTTTCCGCATGGTAAAAGGCATGGAATTAACGTGTCATTACCCTTGACAGTAGGAAGGAAATCGTCTGCTGGATAATGATTATAATATAAAGGTGGTTGAATATATAAGGATGCTATTACTATGTACAATATAAATTATAATATAATCGAATACAATGTATATACATTCGTTCTTGTTCCAAGCAATAAAGATTCTTTTATTTTCCCTTCAGTTGCTCTGTCTTCTCTTTTTGTTCCCTCTGGGAGGACAGTCACATACTGATGAATCCCGTCAAATTAAATGATCCTTAGTTAGCGTTGAGGGAATGCGGGTTTATTTTCCGGTGTAGAAAGACGGAGCACGAATAAGGGCGACGCCTTCTTTCGTCTCTAATGATTGGTGCTGGACTGTCATGGCTGCCGGCACTGGGATCAATAAAAGGAAAGGATCATACGATGGGCTCACGCCACCGGCACTGCACACGCGTATTGAGAGTCCTCCAATTCTCTTGCGCTTCTCAAATAGACATATGCCATTCTGCGTTACTGCGTTCCTTCTATTTGTTTTGCTAGTCACGAAGTGTAGACCGGTCACGTACTTCTCTAGGACCACCAGTTTGCTGAGGAAGTTGTGGGCCGATAATACGAGTACTATAGTTCAAGATTATTAAGCCACGCCTGCTCGAATTCACTTGCGGCAAAGAAGGACGCATTTGTTTAAGAAAATGTGTCTTAAGAAATAACTCCAAGATGAAAAATTATATTGGTTTAGATGGCACAGGACATGCATTCATAACGTGACTAATTGAAATTTATAGTGTGCATCTTATTTCTTGGAACAAGAAAATAACTGATAAAAATATGACGATTATCTGATGATGGTAAAGAAGAGTTCGATTAATTTATCAATACCGACTGCTGGAAATAATTTCGAAGTTATTTTTAACTTTTAGAATTCACTACCATGCAATGTATCGTGCTTCTTCCAGAGAGTATATGCTGGTGAAGAGTCGTTTGTTCAATTAATCGAGTGATTAAATATGCTTTACTAGAGAGGATTATATACGGTTCTCCAAGAAAAGACGTTATTCGATATTGCCTGTGATCGATTATACTGGGCGATCAAGTAATAATTCACGGTGTAATAGGATACATCGTAGTCCATGAACCAGCAATTATAATCCGCTTTGCGATAAGAGTAAACTCTAGTTCCTTGAATTTACTCATATCGCAATCACTAATATTCACTATTCACGTATATCAATAGCTATCGGAACTAGGAATATCGTCTAAACTTAATGAATAAAAATATCTCAGTCTATTCGTATCGTCCTAATTCCGCTCGTTAAACAAATATTGAACGTCTCTTTAAATACAAACCTTCTACTCCAAACGTTTTCTTATTTTCATATCAATTCTAACGGTTACATCATATACAAAATCAATTCGGACAAGTCTTCGAACAATATACAAATTATAACGTATGATATAAATTCTATATAGAATCCAACTATATAAATTAATTTTGCTAATAAGAATCGAACGTGTTCCCATCACAGTGTACAGGTTGGAAGTCGATAGCCGGACGTTCCGTCCACGTAGGAACGAGAAGGGGCTTGGCAATGGCGCCGCGTGGATTCCGCAGCCGCAGCCGCAACCGCAACCATGGCGCAACGTTCACTCGACGGGAAGTGAGAGAACGACAGAAACGGTTTCTCCGCAGCAGTAACGGCCAAACCGCGCTTGGAACCCGTTCCGCGTCGTAGTAGTAGCAGCCGCCGACATCAACGGAATAACAGCACAAAAGCAGGCAGAAACGCGTCTTTCGTTACGACTTCCAATATTCACTCTTATGCCTATGCAGATGACGTCGGGATCGAGGAGAGGAAGACCCGGTTTAACGCGATGTTCGACACCGAAAGATTCATCGTTGAGATTGAGAAGCGACCGGCCATTTACGACGTTAATTGCGACGAGTACAACGACCGCAACGCCAAAATGAACGCGTGGGATGAAGTTTGTCAGGTGATGGTACCAAATTGGGAGAAGCTTACGGACGAGAAGAGAAATATTGAAGGTAATTTATATGCATTAATTATTTATCCATATTTATATCTTTTATAAACGATCTACCCCTCATTGTTTCAACTTTTTGATCTTCGTCCTCCAAGTGTTTTTCTTGCCACCCTGGAATCCGGAGCGTTTCTTATCGAACTGCAGACGATCGCCTTGCGATTCTTGCCTACGGTGCTGACCTCTGTTTGCGCGGGAACTCACGAACCACATTGATTTTTACTTTGTACATGTCGGCACTGTCGTCACTCCTTTCCTCTTTATATCGTCTGATATGGTAGGATAGATTATGGATGCAATTTTACCTATAGTCGGGTCGCGACATCAGTTTCACTTTAAGGGGCCATATCCTAACGAACCTTAACGTAAATAAGTCCCCTTAAAGTGGAACTGGCGTCGCGGCTCGACTATGGTGCGTCATGATTTTCTTTGGAGAAGAAAAAGGCAGCTTTTAGTGATAATTCAGATAATCATTTATAATGTGGGATGTATGACCTTAGCCTCTTGAATTACATGAGATACAAGACCTTAATGTATTGTAAAAAGGGTATAGGATACTATAAATTTAAGAATTATAATTGTTTCACTGATTCAAATTTTCTTCAAGGATATGCTTATCAAGTAATTTTTGCTTTATTGATTAAGTTCTGACATAGATATTCGATGCTTTATGCAGCATTTGATGTTTCTTTTCACAGAGAAAAATCTACGTGGAAAGTGGAGAAACATCAGGGACTATTTTATGAAGGAGCTGAAACTTCAACGTTCAAAAAAACCAGGACCCGTTGGCCGGAAGCGAAAAAAATATATGTACTTCGATCAGTTGTTATTTCTAATGCCTACGGTGGAAACGAAACGGTATTGATTAATAATATATTATTGATATGCCATAGTTAAAAGAAAGTCATTGTTTACTACGTGATTTCGTATTTTTAGAAACACTGCAGGATGCGTGAGCCACTTCAAATCTGAAGAAAGCGATGGCGAGATGGACAATCCAGTGATAGAAGAATATGATATACCAGTAACACATGCCGGCACTTCGAGGGATTATTTACATACTGGAACTGCATTCAAAACGCGAACGCGTTATCCAAAACAATTGTGCGAGGCGTCATTAACGTCATTCGATACGGAAATCCAGGATATGTTATCATCGCACAGTAGTCAACGTATAGTTGACGAGGAGGACTATGACAAGATGTTTTTGTTATCACTGTTACCAATTTTAAGGCAAATACCGGACGACAAAAAATTAGATGTCAGGATACAAATGCAACAGGTGCTGGCAGCAGCGCTTCACTCGCCAGACAGCAATTAGGCGATCTAAAACAATTCGCCTGGAATAGCAAGACTTTCCTTGGGACACTTGTGCAAGACTGTAATAAAAATTTGACATTGAGATACCGAGAGTAGATCTCTGTGTGAAGATACTCAATAACTGTACGATAATATTCAGCCAATTTCATTTGAGTATTGCTACGTTGACTTTGTCATAGGAACTGAAAGAAAGTTACATTCGTTTTGTATTGTTAGAAGGCTCCGAGTTATAAAACAATGGAAATAATCGAAAGCATATATCATATGTATACGTATGTAAAATGTTAATCAAGATATCTCTTTTATCTTTGTATTCGATAAATTTCTAAAAGACGTTTTGCCACGTTAACTTATAATACTTGAAATTATTCGAATTTCGACAAGAGCTTGCTTCTGATTTTATTTAAATATAATTTCGTTAGATTGGCTAGTTACGTGACTCCTGTACCTGTATTAGAAAGAGAGTTCTCTAAATATAATAGTATAAGCTATGATTTTCATTACCTGAATTGTAATGCGGACAATAACGATGTACTCTAATTGAGATGCACAGTAGGACATTTTTACTTTTAGAAAATCGTTAAACGAATATACATATGCGTATACGTACGCGATACGCAACGTATATTGTTTTTAATATTTTAATTCTATTATTTTCCCCTCTCTTCCCTCATATACAAATGATATATCATTCAATGCGATATATATATTAATTGGAAATCATAAGGCAACTTAGAAATATATTAAAAGAAAATATCAGCAACTTTAACGATTCATAATGGGATCGAGCATGCGCCTGTTGAATCCCAAATTTAATATACAAAATTACAAAGGGTTGCCAGTACCCATAAAATTATTAATAAATACATAAGTTATTTTGTATATCAACTCCATGACAAGATTCCGCGTATTTTGAATCTCCGTTAAGTATACGAACGTTAAGATTGCAATTTACCGAGTGAATGGACGCATAATAAAAAGACTTTTCAATAAATAAACGACAGGACGTTGTAAAATGTTACCAGCTGACATTCGATTCGTCGCGAAATCATCTCACGTAACGCAAAGTCGACTTTCGAAAATTTCTTACATAATTCAACAAATATTTTCATTTCCGATTATGGCCAACGTCCGCACCTCGCGATTTCTGGCGTTATCTATTATACCAGAGGCATAAAACAGCTAGCCGAAAAAGTGAAACTATATCCGGCGATTCACAGGCGTACCAATCCCAAAACCTGAACTTTATATACGCACGCAAATATATATCTATATATAGTTTCGATCTTCCCTATTGCAAAGAAGTTCCATATGATCGGCATTCGCCATAAGTTTATCTCGGAACGATACCGATGACTATACGATCTATTCGTATAGATTCGTACAAGAGAAAGTGAGAATCAGGAACCGACCGCGGAGCCAAGAAACGTAATGTAAATTAATGTGAGCGGCCTCGTGCTCGGCGAAATGTCAGGGCTGCGACCGATCCTTTATGGTTCGTTTACACTTGCGGATCCGCTACTAATCGAGCGACCGACAGCCTACGTTGTCTTTAAAAAGGTCCTCGGGACGAAGAAGGGGAGAAAAATGGAACGATCCACGAAATGGGATAGACGCTCGTACAATCGATGACGAAAACTAAAGTATTACTGATACCAGGAAACACGGAATAATACAGGAGTTAATAATCATCCTTGATTAACAGAAATAGTTATACTGATATCTCGTACAGTTACTGTAGTACAAACTTTCCCAAGATACTATTCATGGAAATCCTTTCTCCCGTGAGTATATAGCTTCAGGACATAGTAAACGTATAGGATCTTCCAGAAAACCTTTTCGTTTTCATCATTTTTCTAAAGGCAGTCAAAACAATAATAACATTGTGAAGTGAACTTTAAGGATGCTCAACTGTATAAGTAATGATATATATATATTTAATACGTTCACCCCAGTCTCTTATAAAGACGCACGCGAGAAAGAGAGATGACCTAATGCAGAATTCCGCCATAGCTCGCGGCCCCCAACTACTTCTCACGGCTTTAGTTGTTCGTCAACCTTTCGCCATTTTCATTTTAATTGCACGACGCCGCCTCGTGCACGATCTTCTTCGTAGAATCACGTGCATGTAGCCTACATCCGTGCGTGGCCCCTTTGGTGGCCCAGGACAGTGCGCGTGCATTATTCTTGGGGTATAAAAATTTGCATAATTTTACATGATACTCCGCTCAAATCGCAAAGGCCTCCATTACGTATCATCTTCCTCTGCATATACATAATACGTACTAGACATATATATACACATACTAAACACCAAATGCATCGTCATATCTAACGTTTCTTTTTATCTATCACATTTTGAGTCTTTTCCAAAATTTATACTCGGCCAACTGACAAAACTCGTAATCAATATTAGTACCTCGAGAGACCGATCGATTACCAATGGGCTTGTTTGCGAAATTATTTCGTCACGGTGATACCGATCGTAGGCGTGTGCAGAATGTGAATAAAAAAATGGAGAAGTATCGTTTTGCTCGTTATGCTCAAATTCACTTGATGAAATAATGACAGACAGTTCGACCGTTATCATGATTGCCAATAGATAATATTTAAAGGACCAAAGATCGTTGTCTTTTTACTTGTCGTTAAGATATCATAGATACAAATTTAATTGCAAACAACTCGTGGAATGTCTCAAGGACATTCTTGTCATACAGGTATCTCTTTTTTTGGTACAGACTTTTTTTTTCCACGTCACTCATAATACTGCGTGCGTACCACATACGCGTACCTACGCACAATGACGGAAACGACTAGTCTTAATTTGACTTACACCGTGACGATTACGAGCGATAAATATTGACGCTCTTAGCTCATCGTAAATCCGACTAATTCATTCGTTCGATCTACCAAGAATCGTTTTACGAAACGATCAAGAAATCGCAGTGAGTCGTTAATTGAGGATTCCACTTTGCCCGAGGAGTCCATACGTGGAATTACCAATTGGCAATGGCGAAGCCCTGTATAATTTGACAGTCAATAGGTCACGACCAAAGCGTGCACAGTTTCTACCTATTAGATGAACATGATTGTACCGGATTATACGTAATTATAATTGGCATTTATTTACTTCTATGTAAACGCTACCAATTAGCATTTACATTAATACAGTTATATATACGTTCTTGCTCAGAAGAATTCAACCCGAACCTGAATAAGAATAATGACATCTCCGTATAAACGGGACTCATCCCATTTCTCATAAGTACATTAACGCCTACGTATACCTAACTTACATGTAACGACATTAATAGCACGTTTTAGCGTTACATCACGTTACGACTTTCTACAACCTTTTTCGCAGCGTGCAGCCGTCACAAAAACTTCCTCGACATTAAATCACGAGAAAGGAATCTCTCTGACGGGAAGACGCTTAAGTTTCTCGTCTGTCGTTCGTCTCATGAGAAATCTTCGCCGGGTCCATTAATAAGTGGTAATTTGTAAATGCGGCATATAAAGACCAATTATTAGGAGACAGTTTAAAGAACGACTGTCTTCGACATTTTTTTTAACTTTCAGGGCATGGACCGAGCAATCGACGCGTGCCGTTATGATAGGTCTTGGTCCTGAGGTAACATTGAATTTACATATGTAGTTATTAAGGATTACATAGGTTAATATATATATACACAGAACTTGTCATTTCCTTATATTTTCTGTACGTCGTACTTCTCTTTATATATATATATATATACAGTTGGTCTTCGTTTCGTATTACCAGTTTTATTTTGCCCATGGCTATTCTCTTCCGTTCCCACTGGATCGTTCGTAGAATCTTTTTTTGAAACCCTCTTTAGATTGTCTATCTCTTTTGTTTTTCTTCAGGAGCGGAAAGATTCTTTTGCACTTCTCGCGTCGACGGGATGCTGAAATTTTAATCGGTATCTGCATAATGATCCGATGCTGTAGGTAAAATTCGAAGAAGGGACAGATTAGAATGTACCGTTCGTTGAGAGGTGTTTATAATTTTTGCAGAAAAGAAGAAGAATAAAAAAACATAAGAGTAATAAAGATAAAAGCAAATGTCGTATTCTCGACTGGAAATAGAATTCTCCCTGGTGTATAATGCGATTCCGCAAAACTGGCCTGCGATACTTAGCGCATCTGGTTAGCATTCACGTTTTGTGGCAGGGAAGCCGCCATGTATATCTACTGGGGTACGTATAAACTGCCTTTGTGAATAGCCACGTATACCGGGTGTCATATAAGCATACGATACATCTGCATTAGACTCATAAGACGTATCTATCGCGTTATTCATCGCCCGTAAAGAAGAACGGTTTCGTGAATTCCGTAATGGATTTCTTTTCTATGCTGTCGCTACTTTTTTTTCGTAGCGACACTAACGATAAGATCGCTGTGATCTTGCGGTAAAGAAGAACAAATTACGGTTCCTTAATGTTATGTTATGTTCCCGTGGAGAAAAAAGAAGACGAAAAATTTCATATCGCTCAATACACAAGTATTATCCGTTGTGATGATTTTTTATTTCTGCACACTGTGTATACGTTGGTTCTATAGAAATCGTGCCCTGAATTATCTTACTTATATCTGTTAGGTTAATTACTATGCGATGATAATTCGTTATCGGTATCCATATGAGGTTTAAGGTGTACCCAAGGAACGGTGTGTACTTTTTTTTTGTAATAAAAATGGATCAGTTTGTTTGGAGTGAATAAAAAATTGTGATCACGCTTTATGGTTGTTCGTAAAGCCACGAGGTATTGATTAAGAATTATTTAATACAGTTGTATTTATTGATAGTAACGTTCACTGTGAAATTGTCATCGGAACATACGTAATTTCAAATAGAATGCAATCTGCAGTTTAGCTCTCTTGCAGAAGACCAAGATGGCAGCCGTGGTGAGCGATGTCGGATTTTACGATAGTCAAGATATTATTACCGGATTCACGAGGGAAGCCAAGTGGGCATCTTGCGAAGGAAGTCGAAGCGTAAGAAAAGTTATCGACACAAAGAAAACCCATTAGAAGTGTTACGGGGTACCAACAACCCCACTTTTGAAAATATCAGTTTTACGTTTATGCAGGCTCTGGAACGACCCCGGTCCGTGACCTTAGCACGAAGGTCGAAAAGTAGGATGTTCCTGTTCCACGGACCAAGAATCGTGCAGTCTAAACTCCCTAGAACATCCCTATGAGTAAAAGTGCCTAGAAGTATCGTTCTAGAAAATACCCTTAAACCGTTAACACATTTCTTTTTTTACCTAAACACTAGAAATTTTCCAGTTGCATTCATCCCTGTGCAACCACGTCCCAAAGGACTCTTCCCTACTCTTTTTATAGAGATTTAAAAACGATCTAAACCCCTTCCACATACTTTTAAGACACCCTCTATAGAAAGTATAGCCAGGTTAAGCGAAGGTACCTCTCACGCTATAGGTATAGTAGCGTAGGTGGGGAGATAGTAGTCTGCCAGGGTTCTGCAGTGTAGCCATGGCATAGCCAGGTTATAGTAGAGGAGAGCACACGTTCAAACGACGTCGTCCTCTACGAGAATCATTCGTTTCGAGCATCTACCTACCTACCAACCTACCTACCTACCTACCAACCTACCTGCTTGCATTGCTGCTTGCTTGGCTGAGCTGGCTGGCTGCCATCCTCGCAGGTAACAGAAGAAGACGAAGAAGTGGTGGCTGTTGTGGTGGTAGTAGTAGTACGAAAGACGTCCAGTGATAGTGGTTGTAATATCGGTAGTAGGTAGTAGTGGTGGTGGTGGTAGTAGTAGAAGGAGGTGGTGAAGGTAGCGAAGAAGGTAAAGAAGGAGGCAAAGAAGAAGTTGGGAGGTGGGAGAGTTGTTCGCTCCTCTCGAAAGGCAAGGCGTCGAATTCAGGACAGAATCCGTCGCGGTGGAGCCTCGCTTCGAAACCGTATACCGTCGATCGCGAACCGATCGGGACGTACATAAGGTGTGGCGTGAGCTCAACCGATTCCTCATCTCGTAGACGGTGTGAACTTTTGTGTTCTTAATATTTCAACCGACATGAACCTCCTTTTATTGGATCGCACTTGGAGCGTGCATCGTACGGGTTCAGTTTGCCTTTGAGTTTTCGCATTGGATTTACCTGCTACCCGGCAGTGGATAACGACTGGTGTTGGTTGGTCAGGATCTGGAGAACTGTATTTTCATTTTTAAGATATTTTTGAGTGTAGTTGAATATATATATTTTTTTTGTACTCTTCAAAAGTCACTCTACGTGCCACGATTTTAGGTGAGTTCATACTTCGCTCGAAGAGTGGATTTTTCGTGATTTTTATTACGACTACTTTGAACGATTTTTCCTTTTCTTTTTTCTTGCGTTTACTTCATTGGTGGAATTTAAGTGCGCGAAAGTATCGGCGTTGAAAGGATCAGTGAAATAAGAGAGTGGTTCTCCTTCAGGATTGTGTGGAATTCCATGAGTTCATTGTGAAGGAATTTTTCGTATCTTTATTGCACACTGGTATATTTTCAAAACGCTTGGTTTTGCTTTTACTGAAAATTATGTCAACAGTGTATCCCTCTTTGTGAGAAGATATCGGTATCGATTCTAATAGAAGATCGTGTTCGATTACGAAAGCATCTTAACACCGATTTGATTTGACAGTATATAAAAGTGCAAGGTGTCTAGTTGCATCCGATAGTTGTCAAACAAGTAACGGCACTGTACAGATTCGTTCAAAAATCAACGTCACTCTACGCAGAGTGACTAACCTCGTATACCGTACAGAGGTTGACAAACTCATCCGATGATCCTGTTCGCCAAGTGGAATTGCAAGATGATCCAGTGGCATGAATAAATCATCGGTTGAAAACATTAGTACGCGATACGGTGCACGTGTTGACTATTAAGTTTTATTGCACTTTCATTAATGCACGTATCAATCAGGACTTCGAGCAGTCATTATATCCTCGTGACGTTGTCCCATAAAAAATAAATAATTTCAATGACACCTGTGAGAGCCTCATACATCTCTTTTTCAATTTCAGTAAGTGATGGCCTTGCGCTTAAGGGGTAACAAAGATGTCAAAAAAAGCTCTTATTATGTCTGGTACTTGGGCGCAAGGGAAGCCAAAGGGGTGGACGCCATGCCAAGTGCCATAGCTTACCTTCTGGAACGAGAACGACTTCAGGAACCTTTCAAGGTCACACTACAGGTGAGTGGAACCCACATGAAGATCCGGTTTTACACAAGGACCGAAAATAACCTGAAAATAAAAAAGCTCAAATTCGTGACACGTAGATGGTTGTGCATACGTACAGCATATGTATTTCTTGTGAAATGCGTGGTTGCATGACAGAACCTAGACAGTGCGAATATACAGGACAGCATAGACTTCATGGGATATTCGCAAAGCAAAGTAAGAACGAAGAAGTCATTGGTGAAAATATTGCCGATGATGAAAGTAGCCAATGTCGAAAAAGTAAAATCGACCCGAATGCCGCTAGAAACGAGCACGCGAGTGGAATAATAAATTTATTTTTGAATAAAGTCGGTCGATGCTCTCTTCACGCTCGATTCGCCGCACGGTACGTTATTCCGCGTCGCGGAGACTCGCGAGTCCTCGCGGAATTTCCCAATTCAAATTTTGCAAAAGCTCGTGAAATTTAACGCAAAAATTCTTCGTTATGACGATCCCCATTTCGCACTTGACTCACAAAGGATTCGAGTAATACAGAGCTTGCATTCCAGTCGCATTGATGAAAACGAATAAAACTTCCCAGAAAGAAAATGGCGTCGGTTAGAAATCAGTTTCACAACCGCAGTGGAACGCAAGCGATAAATCTTCTTCGGTGCGTCTGTACAAGGAGTTATCACAGATTAAAAAAAAAAGTATGATTTTCTCCAACCGTGTTATATCATGTATTAATACGTGCAGAGTGAAATAAATTTTTCATGATTCCATCAATAAATCATTGACCTCAATTTTTAGATTTTCATAATGCATTTAATCGCAAACCTTGAAACTGCAGCTGACCGACTTGGTTATCGTGCAAAAAATAAATTACCTATATCTTTGTATTTCTTTTTTCCCTCCCCTTTCTCCCCCATAAGCATAGTCACTGAACGTTACGTTACGTGAGCGTGCCGATAAGTTGCAGGATAAATAGTGAGCAACGTGATTTTACTTGGTTCGTTGATTCTCCAGTAACTATATCGTAATGTATAGCAAAGTGGCGTATTAGAGGCACGACAGTATATATACGTGCACAAGTGCCTATTCGAATAGCCAGATAGAGTGCCAGGGAGAAATATTGCCAGTGGAAATAGAAAATTGCGGAATCGGGTAAAGTCGAACCCGTGAAGTTCCCAGTCGGCCGTATAGAAAAAGGTTACAAAATCGCGAAACACATTGAATTGTGCAATTCTAAATTGGCCCGGGCAGGCATTGCGGGAAAGTTCCCGATGTCTCCGGGCAAGATCTGTCATAATCGTTGGCAGCTTGTGTACCTACCTTGAGAATATTTTAGACAGTCGAATGACAACAGTGCGACCGAGAAGAATCGCAGAAGGAATAGTTATGAGAATTCCGTAAGATTGCTACAAGGAAAAAGATGCCGGTACGTTCGAATGACTTTTTTGGAAAAATTATTCTGGATATTATTAAAATGCCAGCACAGGTTTACTGTGACATTCGAAATCTTGCGAAATGACAGTTGTACTTAATGACGATGATAATGGTTACCGGATTCAAGGTTTTTACGCTTGCGGTGTTATGTTCAGTGTTACTTCACTTTTGGGAATATATTAATAAACCCGGATTCGTGCGCGCGCGTATTTACATATCATGAAGAATCACCAGGAAGTCACTTGAAAGTATTGACAATGTACAATCATTGTACAGGTATACGCATAAATATTGAAATACGTGTAACTGATGAAATCTTTTATTACAGACTATACTGTAAAATTCACGTAAACAAACTATTGTAAAAGACGAACCGTTAATCGTGAAGAATTCGTATAATTAACACGTCGCTAGATCTCTGTCTTGAAGAATGCCATATGCATACCACGATACAAGCTTAAAATGCGAAAAAGAAAGATTTCTCTAAATATTAGAGACCGGCAAAATTATCGCAAAGACATTATCAGAGAAAGCATCCCATTTGCATGACTAAGTCATTGATTTATTTGACAGGTCAGCAGTAAAGGCTTGAAAATCATCCAGACGGTTCATCCTGGTGGTTCGACAAGATCAGCGGTCAAACATCTGGTCCCGGGTCATGCAGTATTGGCTGCTGTACAAAGAGAAGATATCGTAGCAGCGACGTTACTCTTACCGAATCCAGCGACAAACAATCCCGTGCACGTACACGCGTACAGGTAATTTCAAAATAAATTATTACAAAACTATACTTCGTGCACACTGTGTATATCATGTGGTATTCTTCATTGACCGTGTTAATAAAACCAATCAGCTGGACTTTCTAAGTAAATCCGTAAAGAAGAGACTTTCTCGTAACGAATTAAATCTAGGAGACGATTATTAATTATTAACAAGTAATATCAGAAGGTATATAATATTTATTTATTCGTCAGATGCGATTCCGTGGAGACTGCAGAATTATTGGGCGGTCAGTTAAAGGCCCTAGCGACGCATTCGGAGAATCTCGCGAGAGTCTCTTCGGTGGAAAATCGTATTCGCAGCAATTTGGGAAGTGACGGTCGTAGCACGAGAGAATCTGAGTCCTCTGAAGGAAGCGGAGAGCTGCGACATGGTCCAGCTCAAAATACGACAATTTACGAATCATTGGCGGCTGAACTACGAGCAAAATTGGGTTAGTCGATCTATGCTAATCTTATAGAAACGTATAACACCGTTTTTCGAATTTCACATTTTTCAAATATTTAACGCTCACTTTCAGGCAGAGGCAATACCACGGATGGGGATGGACCAATTTTATTGCCACCACGGGACTACGACACTGTTCACAGACACCGTGGAAATTTGGCTGGTATCGAATTTCGTCGTTGTCTCAATCAAAATATTGTGGGTGGTAGCACTGCGATTGACAGAGGTGGTACAAGAAGTGCAGCTAGCAGTGGGATAGGATCTGATAGCGCAGCAACACCACCACCTTATCAACCTCATCATCCACTAGGACCCAGACCATCTCGACCGTCTAGGGATTCATCATCAGGTTAGTCAATTTTTTTCTCCACCTAATAAAGCCCCACGGCCATGAATGCGTCTGAATGAAGTTTCGATCTGGTTGTAAACGAACCGTGAGACAAGTTCAGCTACACGTGGTACAGGCCAGAGAGTAATTAACAAACGTCCAATCGATACCCATAAAGAACAAGATAAAGAAAAATAAAATCCCGCTCACTTTCTACTCCAGAAACAAGCACGCCAGTCAATCACAAGCCAACCTGTAAAAACTAGAAGTCTTATCATTCGAAGCAGTTGAAACAAACGCGTGTCCCAGTGACCTAAATCAGATACATCAAACAAGCTAATTCACTGCCGATGAGCTCATAGAAAAGATATAACAAAATTCCCCAAAAAAATCCCTACACAAGAAACAATGAATAACCTATTAAAAAATGTTATCACAAATTCATTCCCCATAGTATCCCGATTAATCTTCATTTTTTTTTTCAATTAATCCACCCTTTGACCCATACCTACTGTATTTCACAACTGTAGCTGTTAAAGGGTCGCACGAACTTGACCTTCTGGTTCCAATAATGGCCGTTCCATATAAGATCCCATAAATAGACAAAGGAATAAAAGCAAAACAAATCTCAGTGGTATAACCAAAGGAATAATAGTCAGGTATAGACAGAGGATGTAATTCTGGCGCTAAGTAGACATCGAAGAGATTGTATTGGGCACCTGTTACGCTGTAGAATAATACCGTTAGGTTAGGACGTCGTGTCAGTGCGGCAGCAGGCAGGCAGGCAAGCGGGCGGGCATGTAGGCAGGCAGCAGGCAGTTAGGTACGTAGGTGCTTTCGTCGGCCTACGGCCTCTGCTCGCGCTTTAATACATACTCGTATGCAGTACTGAATTCTATATACGTACTATAGGTGGACAGTGCATGTCCTCCTATGGTGCGCCTTAATGTTTGATGCCGCTGCCTATCGTGGAAATTGTGGCACACTTTGCACCCAGCCGATTTACCTACATGACCGATTCCCATCCTAGAATCCGAGGCTGACGATATCTCCAGTATATATATATATATATAACGTATTGTAATATACATACAGTACTGTACGATATTATATTGTACGATATTATATTGTACGGTATATAGTACCATTATAAGCCGTACAAGTACACAGTTTGTTATACTGAACAGTGCATATGTTTGCTGCGTACAGATATATACATATATATTAAATTCTTGTGCTCATCATCACTTTAAATGGCCGCCATGGCTACGAAGGAAGATGTGGGTATATTATGTGGCAGTCTGATACATACGTGGCGACGACCGACTTAATTTCCACCTGCGGGTTCGATACGAATTTGATGAAAAAGAAAAAGGAAAAAAGAGAGGAAGAGAGAGAGAGAGAGAAAAAAAAGACTGCTATGAAAAACAACTGAAATTGCACGCAACCAGAAACGGGGGTTCCCCCCCGTCTTTCCTCCTTGAAAGTACCGTTGCAATCGGGGAAGTCGATTACGCGAATCTCCGTTGGTTTCTTGCTCCAGTTTACACTCGAATACACGAAATCCAGGACCCCGCCAATTAGTTGGCCATAATCATTAAATATACTCGACGTTTCAATTAGCCTTGATGATTCTAAAGCACCTGCTCTTGCTCTATGCCCATGTATACACTGTGCTTACGGAGATACATATTTCTCACGCTAGAGGGATAGAAGTATATGTCAAGGGCACGGTACGATAAGCAATGCCAGAAAGAGTTGGCAGGTGTCATCGCTGAAAGCTTAATGACTACCATGACTCGTAATCTCTGGAATTTTGTGGTGTGCCTGTATCAAGAGTGTAAGTCGTGTCACGATCGTTGCGTAAAAGTCAACGCGGAGCGACGTATTTTCATGACGTGGAATGATGATGACAGTGGGAAGAGATGGTGCTGGTTGAATGGGGCGAGGGAGTGGGGAAGGGGGAGAGAATCGTAAATTTCTGTGTGAATCGACCTCGGATGAGGCCACGGAATAAGGTTCCGCATTCTCGGCCCACAGCCTGAGGCCTCCTCTTAGCCTCTTCGTGTCTCTTTGAGTCTCTTTGACTTCTTCCTTTATCTCTCTTTCTGCATTCGTCTTGCCACCCAGGACATTCATTCCCTTGCTTGTCATTAGTATCGTTCCACGATTCGATGACTGCCCTCTGGACAGACAAGCGGTGTAGTTAATTGAGTAGACGGACAGGAGGCGTGAGGGAAAATCATGCAGAAGAATCTTGTCCGGTCGTCCCTGAGGCGTGTTAAAGATTGTTTTGCGTACAAGGACACGTGTGATTCTTGATTGAGCAGCTTGCATATTTGCGTATAGGTGTAATCAGTCGAGAAGAAATCCTTCGGAGATAGTCCGCACGATGACCTTTGGAATTTTTGAAAAAAAATTTTGTTAGGTCTAATTTGAATGATTGTTTACCTACGGAGGAATGACTCAAAGGTTTCTAATGTTTTTTTTTGGTTTTGTATATAGATGACGACTGGGGTATACCTGCGGAGGAGAATGACTATCTACCGGAAACTGGCTCGAATTTGACTCTACCAAGAGTGGCGCGAAGTCCTGAACGACTTCCGGCTGTAGGAAGAGTCGTGTCACCGCACAGAAGTCGCAGAGCGCCGGAACTGCGACAGAGATCACCGAGCCCGCAGTATCAGCCCAGGATGAATCCTGGTGAGATCGTCAGTCCCAGGGAGCGGTTCCACGATGCTAAGGAAATGTTTAGGGCAATGGAGAGGGAGGTCATAACTAGGCCGGTTATGGCGCGACAGCGAGAAATGGAGAATCACGTAGTTCACAGGTACGGAGAGAAATGTCTATGAAAAAGAAGACTTATAAAAATTCAACATAAATATATCTGTATAGAGTTGACTTCTGCGAATCGCGCGACTTGCTATTATCAACTTCAGTACTGGACAAGAAGTAAGAGTTTCTGTATCCGCTGTAAAGGAGCTCTGTAGAGACTTGTTATAATTTTCATTTTCTGTACCAACCCGGAGCAGCTTTCTACGACGACTGGTTTTGTCTTCGGAAAATCCATAAAGGCTTTCACCGCCGATCATAAGAATACTGAAACACGAAAGGCGCATGTATTCGAATTACGTTATCGATACGTATATATTCAATTGATTGTACCGTTACAGATTAGAATCCAGCAGACAAGTTCACGAGGAGAGAATAAGTCGTCAACCTAGTGGATCCTCGTCATCGGGAGTCATTCAGGAACACCTAGTGAGACGAACCCATCCTGATCACTTGGTACGTGAACCGGAAGTCTCCTACAGAGCTCGTCCAAGACCAAGAACTCATCATTACCTGTCGGAACATCCACCGGATGCGGAAGTCACGCGAGCGCGACCTCGCAGCTTCTATGAAAGTGCCTCTTCGGCCGGTAGGGATCATATCCGAGACCATCATAGAAACGTGATCGATCACAGAGACGTACGTCATTTAATTATTTTTTTTACAATTCTATTTGTCATTAAAATTTATTTTTAATTTCAACATTTTTTTTCAGATAAGAGATCTTCGTGATCGCCAAAATTCGCGTGAATTACGCGACAGACCACGCATGCGCACTACTGCTTATCAAGAATTATCCGAACACGAAAGATATCCTGGTCTGGATCGGGACAGTGCCAGACCGCCATTGGAAATTGTTCCAGCAGCTGGCAGATACAGACACAGTTACGCAGAACCACCGAGACTTGGACTTGCAGCTCTTCATCCTTACTGACGTCTCAAAATGAATTTGTTAATTAATCCATGCATCGTGATTATCCAATAAGACGATCTGCCTTTAAATTATCTCTTGCATCGTTGCAATGTCGACTCGACTACCTGGCGGTAAGATAACTTCACGAGAATCTCAAGCATCTTTTGTCAAAAGATGATTTCGAGAATGATACTCGGTTTTTATTATAAATAAGCCCCCCCCGTACGAGAAAGCGTGAAACTATACCTTATCGAATCCCGACTATTGGATTTGAAACTGTCTGTATACAGACAATTACTCGAGGTGTTAATTTACGAGCCGACGGGCAGTCGATCGTACGAATTTGTTGTAACAATATTAAACAAACAAAAAAATCGTTTACTACTTTCTATGATATCAATTAATTGTTGTTATTCGCGTTATCAACGGAGCGTATCGTTAGCGAGAAAAGTATGAAAATTGTTTATTCATTAAATTGCCTGTACGTACTTATATTGTTATACAAGTGACGCCTGACTAACGACAATAATAATACTTCGTACTAAAACATTAGTATCTTTATTTCTACAACCTTTTCGTACGTATCTTATTATTATCTTATCTTCGTCTTTTAATCTACGTTTACTTTCTTAGATTTTCGCGCAATTACGGATTCACCAGTCTCACCGATTTCGATCTTCTGTCCCACGAATGAAAGTTGACATTATGCACTCTCTGCGGTTCTGTACGCAACGCGACAACGACGCTCAAGCCAGTGTCGCAAGAGAGCGACTGGGTTACCGACACGAGACAATGAAATAATAGCCGCGAGAGCAGTGGCGCTATGACTTTTACGGAAAAGTTGTTAAACATTGCTTAATCGCGAGTAGATAACAACAATAGAGATATCGTAACGTGGCAACCGCATTAATTTATTTATTCCATAACGGTCACGGTTTCTGGTTTACTCATCCGATAGAAAAAAAAAATCTGTCAAAATTGCACAGGCAGCTAGTAAGTTGCAAATTTTTTTATTCACAAGTAATTTTTTTTCTTACGAAAATTATTTTTTAGTTCACTATGAAGTACGTAGGAGAGATTCTAAAGACAAAGACACTGTAGTAAATATATCTTTGAGGCGTCAATAATTTTTTTATTCTCTCTCTCTCTCTCTTGCACGTCACGAGACAGTGTAATGGTGATTAAATAAATAAAAAAAATACCTTGCTTTCACCCGGATCGAATTTGGTAATGGTGGTTAGGTACGTTTGACAACGATCGTTCGACAATTCGTGTCACGACCCGAGAGAAATCCACGGGTTTCCAAATATATTTATTATGTAAATCTCAGCTGATGACGCTAAATAAATATTTCATGGGTTTCAGGCACTGCTGATCTCTTCGCAGTCATTTGATTATGCGTCAAATACAAAACCGCCAACATAACAAACTTATACCGAATTAAAAAAATAATCCCAAAATTCGTTCAAAGCGAAAACGGATGAAAAGTAACGATTAAAAAAAATTATTTTCATCGCTAAAAATTAAGTTTCTCATGAAAACCTGTACGGTCTGTACTTTGTGAAAGAGCCTGTACATAACGTTAAGCACTGTAGGCAATTCCAGACGATCGGTGCACGTGAACCTACCTATACCAAGCGGGTGAAAATCAAACGGGGACCGGAATAAGGAATGATCTCTCCGGATTCTGAGAATGCGTAGCCCGAAGGCGGGCGACACTGTAGTTTGTTGAAAAGGCGATCTCACGTGTGCTCAATGTACTAGATTGCCGATACGACGTGATACTATGGAGACAGAGAAAATACGAGATCCGAGGAATAAGAAAAATTGGTAAAACGGGTGAAGAGAAAAAACGTCAAAGAAATGACGAACACGTGGATGACCCTGTACCATGAGAAATCTCTAAGCTCTGAAAAAAAATTGAATTCTTAGTATCGAATTAATTCATTTCGAATGACTACCTTTCTTGCCTTCACTCTGTTTTTACCTTTTTCTCCCTTTAATGACAATCTTAGATCCATTTCAATGATCTCACGTCGTACACGACTAAGCACGGCCATTTCACGAGTGGTTGCCGTGATTTACACGCAAATTACTTTCGCGGTTGGCAAAGCAGGAAGTGGGAAGTACCATGCAAGTCCGATATATGCCAGTTGCTGAATGGCGAATGAATGGAAAGTCGATGATGTTATACGATTGTATAAATGAAATCGTAATAAGTAGCCACCCCCTCCCCCCGTAACCCCCCTCGTCAATTCCACGTGGTTTTCTCATTTTACAACCGAGCGAATTGTACCTGGTCTTAAATGACGTAACGAAAATTGCGTAAAACGAATGAAAGTCAATAAAAGAAAAATTACTATGTCAATAAAGAAGTGCAATAAGAAAAATGCATTTATTAAATATTTACCAACCGCACAAGTGCATACGGCTATATCCATGCGGATGTATCGAGATCTCTTTTTTATTTATTTTTTTTCCTTAGAACAATCTATTTAAGGACACTAAGGACATTCCTGACTTTTAAAGGATTCCCATAAAATTCAGAGTGTCTAGTTTGTTTCAACATATACACAGAGGAACACAGGTAGACTCAAGATGGATTTAACTGTACATATACCTGTTGGTTCTCCTTCTCCCATAAAGGGACCTCCAGGAACCTGCTTGGGTTCTCTCGATGGCAGTGACCTGTTAGGGGTCTTTGGGGCCCCATGCTGTATACACTGTATAGGTATTAGTCGTCGTTTAAATGCCATGGATGTTCGACAGACTTTTTATCACGTCTTTATCGTTATACCTTGAGGGCCAGAAGGCGCCACTATACCTTAAATATATTACCGTGAAGAATTGCCAAATTTTTTTTCTCAAAATTCGTACCCGCGTATTGCTTCCTCATATTGAACCGTATATACCGCACGAGTAATTCCTGTACTATTCCTTCTTATGAATATTCTAATACGTAATACCTGTGAATTTTCGAGAGTTGTTACGGCACTGCTTTCGCGTGGTTCCATGCGCGTCTATACCATCAATAGGCAACAACGTAAGCCAAGCCATGACCTCGTGTGCCTATCTAGAGGCAGAAGTACGTGATAGAAAAACGGATACTCCGTGTCGGAAGTGCCGTTGCTCTTAATGAGAATATAAGGCAAGCAGTTCGTGATATAATTCATTGTAGTTGAAAAGTTTATGGATCGAATGAATTAGAAAAGACATTAGAAGTATAGATACGAAATAATTTTTCGACACCTGACTATTCCTACTGTCAATTTTAAAATTAATTTCTTTTCTGTGTTTCAGGCGAATTTATGATCGTTTCAAAAATTACAATATTATTGTTATGCAATATTTTCGATATACGCGTATATACGCAATGAGTAAGCACAAACTAAGTTCAAGCATCATTCTAAGTTACGCAGTGAGAGGATACCAGCAATTTTACTGAGCCCGTTAGTAAAAGTGAATAGAACGCTCGCAGCAGATGCATTAGAGACAGAACGTGCCCGGCATTCGTGTCTCCCGTTATTCTAATCTGGTAAGAGAGTTAAATATGCTCAGTCACTCATTCGCAGCAACAGATAGTTGAATGCATCATTGTTCCCTAGGTAAACCTTATCAGAATGAACCTAGGACAAGGAATGGATTTTAAAATCAGGAATGTCAATGCCTGTAGTGTAGATAAGAGAGAGAATCCTTTTTCAATGGAGGATAGGAGGAGGATGTAGATAAATAAAAAATGTAAAACCTGGAAGGAATTTCAAGTAAGATTGTATTTACAAGGCGTGGAAACTTGGCGAGAGAAAATTCAAAGATACGGATAATAAAGTGTGCCAGGTATCTTGGGCTTAATGGCAGACCCTGTCTGTCCCACGGAGTTTGGGACAGTCTTTGTACCACTTCCTGTGCAACTGGGCCCTACGAGAATACAGGTACTGCCAAAACTTGTGTACGTAATTTGACTGGTACCTGTAGGTACCAGGGTGCAAGGTACCTGAACGAATGTATTATTTTGAAAGTAGCGTTTCAGAGAATTTTTTGACTTTCGTGGAAAACTTATCCAACCAAAGGAGAACGTTATTAGGGGCTAAAAATTTAATCACTTCACGGATATCAATTCTCAAAGTTCTTTTTTGACGCATCAAGGATTTAACGACCACAATTTTATCGGAATTAAAGATGAATTTTTGATTGTCTCAAGTCTGGTGGAAATAAGAGAACGGATTGTGATTGGTGGGCCAAAAGGAGACGCTGGAGTGGGAGAACTATGGATTCTTCGTAATTAACGTGGCGATGACCTACTGTCCTACTTGTCGAGAATTTTGTTCGCGAAACAGTCGACCGATAGCCAATAGGAGACACGCTCCCACGGACCGAATAGGACTTTTTTGAATATAAGAAATGCATGCTCGCTTGAATGATTTTTTAATTATCATACCCTTGTACACACACATACGTATGATATCGAATTAATTACACTCCACAATTTTTATAAATAATTAACACTTGACGTTTCGTGACCAGTTACAATTTGGTAGGATAAACGATTATCATTTATGCTAGTCATCGAGAATATTTTAGGAATATTTTAAACACAGCCGTTTGAACGGAACGTTTAAAAAATATTTATAATAATAAAATTCTTGGTCTACTTTTCGCTTTTTTTCTCTTTTTCTTTCCTTCTTCCAACCCCACGTATTCACCATTCCCACGTTCCGGTACGTCTTCCTCTCATTCCACTGTGCTCCGTATCCTTATGCTTTTTTGTTGGAATCGGAACGCGCTTACACAAGCGTGCGGATCCTCATTGTTGCGACGCGAATTTTATCCGGCAGGATCTTATTGCGCGTCTGGCGTCGTCTAACTACACACACTCTATTTACTTAACAGTAAACAGTTCGTGAGTAACGTTACTTAGTTTTCGATGATGGCGCTTATGTATACATATATGTATAACGTAGAAACAGATATCTAAACTTTTCTATCCACTTTCCTCGCGATCGAACAGCGTAACGAGAAGAGATTTCGGATAAAGATCAAGATCTCGCGTCTAAATGGTATCCGTGAGAATGAAAAATTATTCCAAAAATATCGGTACACTATATCGAGAATGAAAAAAAAGTAAATTGTTGCTTATAATAAAAAATTGTTTTTTTGCAGATAAGTGGAATTTAATTATGACAAATTTTGCAATTGAATTTTTATTCTGTTTCTTAAGTCGACTATAACTAATGCTTCTGATAGTCAATGTCAGGAATAGGTCGAAATCGGTAAATGTTTATTCGTGGAAGCCGACGTGGACCGGATCGATTAACATACTAATCTCATAGGTAGTGCCATACTGGTTTAACACCTTTATGCTACGAGGATAGATTCGTCGTGTGTGCTCTTGGACATTCTTTAAACAGGTGTGCGTTTACGTGTGAACAAATGTGCTGTAGAAATATATAGAATGGGTTCGTCGACAATTTCTCTTGCGAAATATTGACATTGGACATCGGTCAGGGTCCTTTGATCACGCGACCCTGAATGTAGGCTTCAAAGCTCTTGCGACGGACAGTGGTTTCTTATCGAAAATGGATACATGCAATACTGTATTTGCATGAAATTCTGTGCTATTCACATAAAAAAAATGCTAATAAAGAATGGCATAAAAATTCATACCAGCAGACACGTGTTCTGCGTAATACTTTGGCAAGAATAATTTTAAGGTGCGAACCGTGGGTGGATATAGAATTTAAAAATGATTTTCGTTCGTTCCCAAAAGTATGTTTATTTGCGCGTAGTAAAAGGGTTAGGTATTGTATAATTATGTCTTACCTGATAGCTACCACACCTAAATACACCATCGAAACTCCCATTGGTACGGAATGTCTGACCTATAAAGGGCAGAGTGTCCCGTAGAGTATACGAGGCAGTACGTAGATGCGACGGGGCGCAGGTGCGTACCAAGAAGAAGAGAAAGAAGAAGAGGAAGAAGAAGAGGAGAAGGCGTGGTGAGCGTGGGGCCCCGGGAGTCCTCCGCGTTCATTCGAGGGGGCCCGAACCTGGGAACGGGCCTCAAGACAGGCGTCCGTAGCTCTGTGAACGTCTAGAGTGCCTCAGTCCGGATCCGGCCGCCTTCACCTCGGCAGTTACTCGCGAACGCTCTTAGGCGCACGTAACGCCACCTTTACGGAATCCCACTTCTCTGGGGAAGTGGGCTCAGGTCGTCAAAGGATACTTCTCGTGTAAGGGACGGCGGCGACCTCGGGCCCGAAGTCCCCGATCGGACCGACCTCGCCACGTCGAATGCACGGGGGCCCAAGACGAAAAACTCGCGAAAACTCTCGCCGGGAGCCGCACCTCTGAATTCCACGGCAGGAGACCAACACACCGGGCAGCCTGAATTCCTGAAGACACGTACAGGTCCCTGACACGCATACACTGGTGAACAGACCACATAACCTGGGTACATAGAGAGTCAGTAGCCAGTGAGTGTAGACAGACTGTACACAGAGAGACCCTGAGACGTAGTGGGGCAAAAGGTGATATACCTTTGAGGATAGTGGGGGATACTGTAAAGTCGGCTAGTGGGGATTAAAGTGAATAGAGTGGGGATAGTCCTTAAGGAATATCCTGAGGGCGTGGTGGGGGAAAATGCCCAGAAAGACGGCGGCCATAATGGCTTTAGAAGATCTCCGCTAGGCGGCTACAGCTGCTGCGAAATCGAATTCCTTGGTGTCGAGCTCCGCCGCGAACTTTCGCAATAGGTTTTTGCCGTCGCGCGAACGCTACGTTTGAGTGTAATACAGCTGCGCGAAACTCGCCTTTACGAACTGTCGTGTTCTCCGGTGCGTCTTAGGTAATAACTCGATGAGGATTCTATTGAGGGTGGAGTGTCAGGAAACACGCGAGAAAGTGTCTCGCTGTCTGATTGTGCGAGGAGCGTGAGTGCTGCTTTATATTGTAATAGTGAATTAGGAAATCATGAGAGGTGCAGCACAAGATACGGCAACGCCGTACTGCAGATGCAGGGTGCTGTATCTTGGTAGTTCGGTGCCACATGCGAGCAAGGAAGGTCTTCTAGGAGTACAGGAACCACTGAGAGAACTTTATCCGGAACAGGGTGCCTTAGGGGCACGGGGGATCGACTCCTGGTTGAGCGTATGGTCCAATGGATTACTTTTGGAGAACGTGGACGAGCACAGGAAGAAAGTCACCAGGTTCTTCCCCATAGATGCACTTCATTATTGTGCTGCTGTGCGACACGTCAAAGGTGGCAGTAGTGGCGATGCAGGTAGCACACGATTCCTACCCTTGGATTCGCCATTTGCACGCACCCCCAGTGCAAATCATCCGCCCCTGTTCGCCGCTGTGCTGCGTAGAACAACGGGAATCAAGGTGCTCGAGTGTCACGCGTTTATATGCAAGCGTGATATGGCCGCTAACGCCCTGGTCAGATGTTGCTTTCATGCTTATGCCGATAGCAGCTATGCCAAGGGTCTAGACCCCACGAATACGAATATGAATGGCATGAGCACATCGCAGCCATCTTCTGGTAGTCTATACCATACCTTGGGTGGATCTAGTACGACCTTGGATAATCCAGGACCCCGATTGGACAATTCTGCGGACGACCTTAGTCTTTACAACGGTGATGAGAATCATAAAGTCTGGGCTAGAGGTAGGGACGAGGTTGACGGTATCTATCAGGAACAGGGTACTCTTCGTAGTACAAAAGGATCCAGACCTCGACAATTGGTAGCTCCGCCACCACCACCGCCACCCCCGCCGCCTCCAGCACAACCACTTCTCCTAGAAGAATCAACGTCAAGAAGAAAAACTAATAAAAAACCGAAAAAGCGTAGAGGTCACGAAGAAGCCATGCATCAGATGCACCCTCAGGCTGTATATACTAATGGCCATGGACATCATACTCTGGGTCATCCGGTCAGACAGCATTACCATCCGCATCAATTACCACCCAGCAGTCGTTCCGTAGCAGGTACCCTTGCCAGACCAGCTCCGGTTCTGCTGGTACCTGCTGCGACTTTACCTAGGAAGGCTCATCATCATCCTCATGCTAGGGGCATGAGGCCTATACCAGCTGCTGCCCCTATCGTTCCGATTTACGCACCACTTCCTGTAGCACCCCCTACAGCGATGTACCCTCCAGCAGCGGCTGCAGCAGCTTATGGCACCACTGGAAATCGGGGTAGACGCCATCCACCCGAACAGGACTCATCCACTTTGGGAGCATCCAGGAGACTCACAGCCTCTCACGCTGACCTCACCGCACCGGAACCGACCGTTCCAGATAGTCCTGAGAACGAGTCACGATTTGGCACCGGGATCTATCGTCGTAAGGGTCACCTTAACGAAAGGGCCTTTTCCTACAGCATCCGGGCTGAGCATCGCAGTCGCAGCCACGGGAGCTTAGCATCTCTTGGCTTCAGTGCTCAGAACGGTTCGGCGTTACCTAAGGAGGACAAGAAGGATCGTGAGATTGCGCAACTGGTAGCTGGGCTCAACCTAGACGATGGACAACCGTCAGCTGGACCTTATTCCAGGGGCGTACACCATCAGCAACAACCTCAACCGCTACCCAGGCCTCGGCCGCGTTAAAAATTTTGCGTAATCAGACGCGGAACGAGAGTGAACCGTTCGATAGAAAAAAAAACGACATATGATTTCTAATTATTAATTGGCTGCTCTTAGGGTAATTAACAATTATACGCGGAGGAGCCTTTAATGATATGAGAATTTGGAGACTGTGTCCTTGGAAACTGGAGGGATTCGGGTCAGTACGCCCACTACGAAATTTCTCCGCAAATGATGACTCTCGCGTTACGCGTAGTAAATTTATGCTTTATTAACGACGTTTGAATATACACCAAGATTAGGAATATTGTATAAGCATATACGCCACACAAAATAACTATTACTCGTGTAATGTCTTTCTACGAGGTACTGGTGTATGACTAGGAAATTAGTGTCATTTAACACTAGTTCTATCATCGCGCCAGGGCCGTAACAATATCGATTTCATAAGTCGTATAACAATATCGAGGCCTATTCTGTTATGAGTCAGGCATTTATTTCTTATTTATTCGCGGAATGAAGACAATGCGAAAAAATATAGACGTTCATTACGCTCCTAGGAATGCGTCTTCCTGTTCGCTGGTATCCCGTGGTCTTTTGTCAGACAAAAAAGTATACGAAACAAAGAACACTACGTACTACATATTGTAGTCACTTCCTTTTGACGATGACGACTACAGAGCGATAAATTCTATTCGGAAAGAAGAACAATTACGTAATCCCATTTTATGCTGACCATTAACACAGTCAAGTTACCGATCATCGCGATATTCGTTATTGACTTGTAGGAAGATGCGTCGATTAAATAATGGCGACGTGCGTTTACGTTTGCTAACTTTGTTTTCTCAACCGTTAATATATTTGAATTTGATTGCAGCAAAAGGATGCGCTTCTGTCATTTATTAGTCACTTGATTGTTTGCGCGGAGTTTTGCGCGTCAAGGTTTTTTCGTAACGCGATCGCGTAGTTATTTTTTTCGTAGTTTCTTCTTCCTCCCACTCCGAGCCCCTTCTTCAATCATATTATTAGCATTCGACATTTGCAGGACGCTTGAGTCATTCTCCTCGCGTTTACCCGCATCGCGGTTTGCGGATACTGTATGTATTTACGCCAGTTTCCACTGGCGATAGGCAGTCTTCCCGTTTTCAATTTTCTCTCCTGCTATGCGCGGGTAATTGTTTTATATTTTTATTCCCCCTTTTTTTATTGCAATTTCACCAAACGGTAAATTATTATCGATAACTTCCGGTTGCACTCTCGTTCCGCGAACAATAAGAAAGGTTTTTTTTACGCTTTAATACACTGTCCACATCCGGTAGAAATGTTAAATTTCGCATATGGCGATTTTCGCGAAATTTGCAAAAGCCTTAGGATTCTTTTTCTAATGCGTATAGTGCGACATTTCCATGGGAATATGGAAGTCCAAAAAGTACCGTTCCGTAGAAAAAGTGACACGAAGAAAAGATTATTCTTAATCAGGAATTAATTAAAGACTCGGCGACGTGGCGCTGTTTTTATTTTCATTTCTTGTTTCTTATCAAATTTCTACAGCGCCTGTTAGCTGCCATAAAATCGTCGATGAAGTCTTCGTTATCTCTTTCCAAACAAAAACGATGAAAGCATTTCTGGAAAGTGAGAAAGATGCCTTGCGCAACCCTGTGCCAAATTCGAAATATCTTTCGAACGTGGATCAGGTCAGGAAACGGCGGTCGTTCTTCTTTTTCTTCATTAATTATACAAACGTAAACGATGTCATGTAAATTAAACAAAGTTCTCGTAACGTAAGAAGCATACTCGCGAATTTACGTCACTGGCAATTCGACGAATTCCCATTGGCCGCTTCTTTTTTACAATCACACTCTATTATTCCCTATGCATCGATCTAGGGAATAATATTGAAAAACGTATAAGCACGCGCCAAACGAGAAAAACTTTCATTCACCAAATAACAATTTAACCTACGCATATTTTCACGGCCATTAAAGTAACCTTACCTAAGGACAGAAAAAAGAGGAATATTTCCTACGTACCCCAATACCGTATGTAATAAATCTGTATAAAACGAAGTCAAAATGTTACATAAGCTATACTCCTACCACATATATATATATTACGCAAAATAACCATACAAAACGTATTTACCAAATAAACGAGTCACGATCGGTCAACGTCATTCCTGGATTAACTGCCAAGAATGACAGTTAATAAAAATAGAAAAAGGCAATGGAAATCATATATATTTTTCTTTTTGTAACGTCAATATTCCTCTAACTTATAAACAACGCGTAGTACGAGCGCGCACGAGAAATCCTTAACACATGGAACTAAACACGCCTACGTATTATTTATATCTTACCTACGTATTACTTCATTACATAAGAGCTATCGAGATAGATATTACATCCCGCGAAAGGATACTCCTGTCGTTTCGATACTTTTCTAATCCAACGGTGAGGAGATATCCATTTTTTTTTCATAATTTATCCACTTCGTACTAAGTAGTGTCCTTGTGAATAAAAACGATCCTTGTCGCGTTGCCAAGGATCGACCTTACGTAAACTGTATAGAGATGCCATAATTTTCATATGAGAAAAATATATGCTTTTACAGAGAAAGAAAGAAAGAAAGAAAAAAAAATCATTATATCCCAAACGTAAGGTCGACCTCTCGCAATCCTTATCCACCGAATAAGGAACCATCTTTAAGATTAATAATAATAAATATACATACTAGTATGCTGTATTAATGTAGAATTGCGTCTATGACGTCACTGGTGTCTTCCAGAATTACGTAAAGTACTTTTATGTATGTAATTATAGTTGACCTAAGCTCGAGCGTAATCCACGCGGTTGTAATATCGAACTTACCTTATATGCCGAGGTCACGTGTTTTTACTCTATACATATGTAAGTACATAAGTATCTACGTGTTATAATACTGTACGTCATAATTTAGGTGCGTTATGTCATGCGTCTTTTATGTACAGAAAACGAGCACCGATATATAGGAATGTGCCATCCAGTATGCGAGGAAGATATATAAATACATATTTATGTATAATACATAATGAGAAAGAGAATGATAAGGACGAAGAAGGTAATGATAAAAAAGAAATGAACAGTAGAAGAATAACAAAGAGAAAATATGTATGTGAATATATAATACAAAAAACGCAGGTAATAAATTGCATTATGTGTATAAAATATGAATTTTTCGACTGTTTTTTGATTATGCAACAAGAAAAAGGGCGTCCATTGAAAAATTATTGTGTACAAATATTACATGACCTTTGACACAACCTCAAGCGACCGTTATTCCAACATTGTAATTATTCGTTACGGCAGAAGTCATTAATGAGTAATCCTGGAATTTCCATTGCAATTTCCATGCAAACTCCTTCGCGATAAGTTTTGCCCTTCGAGGAGAAAATTCCGCCATTACAGTTAGAAGGTCACTTCGTAGTTACAGTTAGCTAGTCGCGGGTGTAGTACCGACATGGAAATTGGGTCAGTCCTGGTATCGCTTTTTAATGAGTCCCATTCCAGTTCGCAAAACGGCGAGCACAATTGATTTACCGGACGAATTGACTTTTCTAACGGGACCTAACGGACCTCACGTTTACTCCAGGAGATTTTATAAGGCCCAAACAAAAAAGAGGGACTCGAACGCCATCTTCTTGGCGGAACCGTCATTGCATCAGTGAAAGGACACACAGCTCTTGGACGGGAACCACGAAAAGAATATTTTCATGACGTGCAAGTTAAAGTGAAACGACCTGTACGTACTGTTGCTACCGGAATGAAATCTTCGCAATTCCGTCAATGAAACGGTACAACGTGCTTAGACGTTTACGTCACAATTATTCACCATCCTGGACTTCCTCAACTTTCCATTGGTCTAATAATCTCTTACGTAAAATCAATCAGGCGTCGCATTACATTTTTTCGACTGAATCAGACTGTATAATTGCTTTTACGTAGAACTCATCATAACCATAGTCTCTTGGGAATTGGGAACAAGTCGGCTAAAGACTCGGTACAGTCTCTGGAGCGTGAGTGGAACAAGGAGAGAAATAGTCATGGTGGGGAGAGAGTCCGATAATGAGAGAGCCAGAAGAGAGCGAAAGAGAGAGTAGATACTGTTAACCGGTATATAGTCCCTGCAGTGTGAAAGATAAAATTACATTTGACTTATACAGAAGTAAAACACCAACTTGACGTCATTAATAAATTATTCCAAGAGCATTTACGTCTTATGCACTTTATAAATATCGGAGAAAAAATTTATTTTTCAAATTTTCATCGCAATTACGACACCATCCATTTATAAGCAGTAGCTGTAACCGCAGATGTTACCGTCAAGTAAATTCTTGAGTAACGATCAACGAGCCGTATAGCAGATACTCTTCCGCTTCTTCGTAAACGGTCCAGCCAAGGTGGCATCTACCATCTGACGTTGTATATTAAAAATGAATAGCAATTCCATTACTCAAAAATTACCTCGCAATTATTAATACAGTATTCTCATAAAGTTTTCCCACTGCAATCCGTCCCAAAGTATTATCTTCGTCTAATCCAAACTAAAAAAATGAATTATACATTAGCCTTAACAATAATCACAATATACGTATTTCGTTTCATTTGAATTTTGTACCGTAGGATCGAATTAACATTTGACAGTTTATCATATGAGAATAAAATACCTGCATACTACAGACTTACAGGTTACCTATACGTAAAGATATAACAGTACTCCGGCGTCGGTCTCATCGCCATGGTACCGTTAGCAACCAGCAACGAAACGGTTGCTCGCATCTTCCTTTACGCGTACCTCCTCTTCGTGGCTCCACCTCCAACATCAGCGCCGGCAAGAGCGCACCCATGGCACCAACCTCTACCACCGTGAGTAGTAGAGGAGAGCCCTGGTGATCGAGGCGCCGATCTTACCCTCGAACTTACTTCAGACCAGTCATGGACCACTCGCGTCCGTCAAAAGGTGCAAGGATTCTTGGCTCGAACGTCATCTTCATTGGCATTCTTATTCGTAGTGTATACACTGGATAAATCTTGGAACCATGATTTTTCACGGTATGACAGTTCCATCATAGTGATTTGTATTTGGAAACTTCATACTAATAATCCTTTTTTCAATTGTGATTATCTCGGCGTTTTGTGAAATCAAGTGTGTGATGGTACTAGGGTAGTGTACAGTGATCAAGAAATTTTTGGATTTTATGCAATTTTATTCCCAACACCTTGTACTACGATAGAACCCTTTTTTTTGGATAGTGGATCTTTTTTTCGTGGAAAATGGTCTGCGTACTAATTGTATTGGTTTAACGGAAAGCTATCGAGCAGTGAACTTGATAATTGATAATTGTATTTCATTATTGTTAGAGGTCAGCTGTTTTTCGTAACGGGAATTCAAGGTCAGAGGGTTTTCCTTAGGATGGTACAAAAGTGCATGCAAAGTTGTAAAATTCTATCCTTATCTAGTACGCGTATGTAGAGTGCGTGTACGAAAAAGAGGAGTACGCACGAGAGAGTGGAAAAAAAAAGAGGATACAAAGAGAAATAGTGAGAGGCGTATAGAGTGCAGGAGATACATGGGCAGTGCGTGGCTAGAAAAAGAGGTGGAAAGGAAAGCCACGTAATTTCTACCTTGCAACCATTTTCATGGCACGCTCCCATTTCGTTACCGTGAATTTATATACGAACCGCGCTAATTGGAGTGACTGGGCGAAGCTAATGAACTTTTATCGGTCGATGCGGTTAATTGCACGTGTCAAACCATACAGCACCCTTTGGATTTTTTATCTTAATCTCTTCCTGGTCACTTGGACGCCATAGGGAAATAAATTATACGAATTTTTTTGCAAAGATACGACATTTAAAATACCGTAAAAAAATGTGGCACGGTAATATAAAAAAGAAAATAGTATTCATGCACGTGAATCATTTTGATTGAACGTGACCTACTTCTTTTTTGATCTACAGTGTTTCTCTGACTTTTTTTTTATATATGCGCGCTACCTTGATACTCAACATTAATTTATGTGCGTGTTGACCGCCGGTACTTCGGACAAGCTTTGCACTGTACGCGTGTAACATACTATATATGGAATATACGGCGGTATCCTTTACAACTATACAGGTGGACTCGTGCACGATAGTATATATATACTTCACAGTATATAAACAGTTATCCAACCAAACGAACTGTTAGATTTGTCTGAACAAATAATGAGCTGTTCACTATCTTTGACAGGTTTGAAGATTTCGTGTGTTTACATAAGTTAGTTATTGACAGAGATTTAACGAAGTAACGGTATACCAGTCTGTTCCGCATTATTGTGCACGCACCTGCAGTAGCTATAGTAACATGAGTACTCAGCCATAGTAAAGATACAACAATGGAACGCGAATAAGATTGAAATACTATTTTCTTTTTAATAATAATATTTTTATTATTCACAGACCAGACAGGGGGTTCGAGATACGTGATATACAGGATACCGGAAACCTCAGAATTGTTCCTTGGAAAATTGGATACTTCAAAGTGATAAAAAAAAAGAATTCAGGATGTCCTGCCTTGAGGAAGGTTTCCGTCTTAGTGGTGTACCTTCCGAATGTTCGCTCAAGAGTAAAGCAAGGATAGATGCTCTCTTCGAGGACTCAAGGTCAGTCTGCAGTTCCACACTCGGAGGCTGGTACGCGGCTGTCTCGACAATGGCGTCAACGAACGCCGAAGACATCGGTACCGAGGAGCAGAAACGCGTGAACAGCGCAGTTCAAGCAAGAATCGAGGCGATGTTTGCATCTGTAGAAGCAGAGCACGCGGTTCCCGGAGAATCGGCAGCGGCCATTTTATCGGTAAAAATAAAAGAGTATTTTATACTTATATATAATATATATATATACAATCTATCATATCAATCGGTACGTCATGTGGTTTTTTTTTAATGAGCACTTAACTTCTAATACCGTTCAATTAACGGTTTAAAAATGCTAATTCGTTTTATAGTGAAATCACATAATTATCATAGATTGTTAATCGGTTCTCCGAGACTCGTCGTTCACTTTGTTTAACTGAAGAATGTTAATTGCAAGGATTTTGTTAATTGTCGTACGGTACAGGATATTCTATTGTCCAAAGTTGCAAGCGCGGATGTACGCGTCAGTTGTGTACGTAAAAGTTACATTTCACTTATGGTAATTGGATATATCTGTATATATAAAGTGCAAAGAATTTACATAGAAAAAGCTAAGATCTTGTAAGCTCTTAGGCTTTTCACCTCGTTGGAATTTTTAATCATCACTTTCATTCCGTGCCGAGTGGATCTGCCAAGCGTGGCCGTTCAGGCTTCTCAAATAATTCGTTCACGTTGAAAATTCCCCTTCACTGCCACTATGGTATGTGCCATATCTCTATGGTTTGCATTGAATTTTCCACGAGCGTCTTTAATATTCCCCTTTGATGTCTGAAACATTCCAATTAGCTTGTCTCCTTGATCCAGTTTCATGGAGATTTCCAATGCGAGTCAGTATAACGTATTCTCGAAAGAAATCCTGAATGACGTTTCTACTGTTGGCCTATCCCAATTTTATTTGCAATTTTTTTATTATAGGCTTTTTTTATTGAATAAGAAATTACACACTCTCGATTGCATGTATTAAAGGCGTCTAACGTTCCCAGTTTTATTTGAATAAGAATCCTGTACCGTTCGCATGTTAATGAGACGTCAGCATTCCGTACGAAAATAGTACAGTCTGCGTTTCATCATCCGAGCCTAACCTCCACTGAAATCTCGATAAAAGATATTAGAACGAACGTGATGGAATGGGGAATTTTATAAGTCCTGATAAATTTTCAGGTAAAGTATATGGGAGCAGCACCAGTAGGTGGAAGAGTGGCTAGTGTCAGAGGACTTCAGGAGCCTCTGCGTCAGCTCTTGGAACGTCTGGAGGATTCGATAGCAGCCGAGTTGGAAGTGTCGCGACGTGGTTTGACATTTCGTACAAGCGACAGCAACGAGAAAACGAATCCCTTTCGCAGAATAGCAGTCTGGAGTGCTTTGAAGCTCAGGTCAAAGAAATCAGCTTCGGGTGACCTTCACCACGCCTTTCTGCCATTGGTTGGCGATGAACAAGGAACTGGATCCGAGGACAAGCACGCTGACCTCTACAGGACCATGCGTGGCCTCAAAGAAAACGTTGAGGAATATCCACCAATCTTTGCAGTGGTCATGAGAAGACCCGGTGCAGCCAGAGTTCTGGAGTGTCACGCCTTTGCTTGTCAGGTCGAAGAAGATGCTATTGCCGCAGCAGCAACCCTCTATCGGGCCTTGTTGGCTGATCTGGATGCTAATCGTAGACGACCTAGACAAGCTAATGGTGTTGGTTGCGTCAGTTTAGCCTCGGTTGCTTCTAGTGTGCGAGATCAGAGTCTAGGAATACCTTCAAGGAACTTCAGACAGGCACCGCCTAGACCCAGTGCTCCACATCCTGTGAGGCCACCGCGTGTTAAGAAAAATTCGATCTCCAGCATCACCGAAGACGAACCATCTAGTTCTGGTTTGGAAGCTCCCAGAAGGAAGAAGAAGACACCTGACGTCAAGGCTGACGACATCCTGGAAGGAAGGAGTCGAAAACAATCAGCAGATCTCAGCAGTGGCGTCAAACAGATGAGAAGTGGTACAAAATCGCTGGTCGATAAGGAAGAGAAGGAAAATCTGAAAAACAAATTGTACGACGTCAAGAATGATATTTATGGCGAGGTCGATAAGCTTTATAATAAAACTGTTAAAGATACTGATTCCAGAAAATTAAATAACTACGAAAGATTGCCTATGAAGATGTGTGAAGTATCGAATAGCCGTGATCGGATAGACAGAATAGAGGAGGATAGCAACGGAGAATCAAAACCAGATCAAATCGATGAGATTTATACGAAGAATCAAGGATCTTACGATCTCACGAGGATCTCACGCAGCAAGTCTAACCTTGCTCAGGAAACTTATTCCACGAAGAAACCAGGCAATCAGCTTTACGACAGAAAAGAGGAAGTTATCGTTCGCGTTAACAGTTGCCAGAGTGGTATTTACGATCAGCAGGAATTCACGAGAAGGAATCACCAAGAGGCACGACGTCATGACGACGCGGACAAAATATACAGTGCCTACCAAGAAGACGTGTCTTTTCCAAAAAATTCTAAAATCTATAGCAGTCGTTCGACTTGTGGAGTTTCCCAAAAATCCAATAAGACTCGACCAAGTTCATCTATGGATTTTCGTCCCAGTGACAAGATAATAAAGCAGAATGTGAAAGCTGCGCGAAGCCAAGAAGATCTCTATGGGCATAAGAGACTCAGTAGAATATCGACTATGGACAAACCTGTAAGAAATACACGGAGTGAAGGTACCGATTCCAAAATGGTAGAATACTCACAGCCAAGAGCAAGAAAAACTAGCAGAGCTGGCAGTGAGCCATCTAGAAGCAGATCCGAAGAAGCTATTAGGATGCTGGAGGAGAATAAATTGAAGAGGGCTCAGAGTGATCTTGACGTGGACAGGGGTGATCTCATGACGAGGGTTGAATTGCCACGAAGAGGTAGTTTCCTTAATACTGGAAATACCAGAAGACCCAATAATATAACCGGTGGTACGCCATTGGGATTCACTGAACTTTTTGATGAATTTCGAAATCAAGAAGGACTCACTAGTGTCGATGATATTTTGGCAGCCATCATAGGCAAGTATACTTTTGATAGTATCTCGATACTCAATATTATATTTAATAATCGCTACCAAATTCTCTTTGGTTGTCATGATTTTTGTCTCAGAGCTTCCGACTATATTTAAATATGGGTGACCTCAAAGGGTTTTCTAAAGAATATTTATTTCTTCTGAATAATTATCATAGTCAATGAATCCGGTTCTCGTCGACCTTCTCTCCAGACGTTTGACTACATTCTATCGTCTGTGTGGTCCTACGAGAATCTATTGATAGCGGCACCCAAAACGTCGGGCCCAATGTTATCTTCGTTTCAAATGCTTTTTGGGAGAGTTTGATTAATGAATTTAGAAAGTCCATCATTGGAGAATCAATATTGCCTGCAATTATTTATTTTTTAAACCGAGTACCAATTGCGAATCGTAATTATACGCTGACCGGAAGCCTAAGGCCCGAAGATGACCTAATTATATTTTCTTTTACTTTTAGTTGACAGTGAAACTGACATATCGGATTATTGATCTGTTATTGTACTTATATTCATCAACTTTTTTATTTTTAATATCCACAGACATTTTGGACCTTTCTCTAACTTATCCGTAACCTCCTTACGTCTGTTGTATTCGATGAATTATTTGTTACGGTGAAAGCTGACCGAAATTATGCGTGAACATGTTTCCGCCATTGTTTAGGAGAGTCCATTCATACGGTACGACTAACTATAAAAAAAATCATTGAATTTGTGTTATAAGATACGCAATAATGCGACAGAGTAGATCCCGTTATCTTCTCCATGCATATATCCAACATTCACTACTCAGCATCCAGCATCTCTAAACAAAATTCTCCTGCCAGATGCTAATGTTTTATAAGGCCAAAATTCTCATATTTTCCAGTCCAAGAGTGCCCCCCCCCCCCCCTCCCCCCTGATTTGTAGTCACCATCTACATATGTGCATACATTCGCATCGCAGGTGCGTCATTGTCACCCATGCGATCCGTTATCTACGCGTGTCTCAATTTATTATTGAAGAAATAAAATCAGAAAGCGTATAATTTCGATATAGCAATATCGCATGGTTTTCGTTACTTTGAAACGTGATTAATGATCACGATAAAAACGTTCATTTGATAAGTTAAGCGACTATTCTACATATAAGTTGATTTGACCTAAAGAGTGCATTCAACAGGTAGTCTTGTCTAGCGTTCATCCATAACAGTTAACTTGCTTCCTATTAACGCGATGCGTAATTAAATAGAGCGTGTATAACGTTTATAAGATGTTAAGATAATGTTGAAAGATTGTATTACTCAATATGGGCTACCGTTAACGAGATATATTTACTCATCATGATTTTTGAACTTTATCTTTTAGATCCTGAAGGTATGTCCTTCAACGACCTGAAGCCACTCTACAAGGAATTCCTGCTGAAACTAGCAGCGACCCTGACCCAGGATGAACTGTACCAGAGATCAGCGAGCATAATGAGGCGTAGAAGACGACCTCAAAGACGACGATCTACCAGGCGTTCTTGTCTTCTTGGACGTGCTATCAAGAGATCTGTATCGAGATTAAAAGGCGGACCCACGGAATTTACTTCTGTTATATTTCCCGCGAGAAGACTGAATGATAGTTTCGGCAGTAGCTCGTCGTGCGACGCCAGGAACAACCACAGGAATCGTGTCCTAGGAAGTAGATTAGGTAGAAGACGTTCGTCCTGGAGAAGGATCAAGGCTGGCGTAGGACAGACTACGTCAGAGGATAGCGATACGTGTAGGTTACGATATACAAAATTAATGCATTAGATTATTGTAATATGTATATAAATGGTTGTGATATATTTTAACTTATTTTTCAGGTAAGAGACTTGGTCGAGGTGCAGGTGCGAATAGGAGTAGCAGCGGGTACGTCAGCTGTAGCGAGTGCAGTTACGACTCAGAGTCTTGCACTTGCGTTTCAGCTGATAAATGTTACTGTTCCTTGTCGAGGAGGATGCCAGTGCCTCCTGCACCAGGAAACACAACGGTGTGCGCCTGCGACACGGACAGCTGCTCTGAGAGCAACAAGTGTTACTGTGCTAGAACTCCTGCTCATCCCAGTATCCTGGAACAGCTTCGACAGAGAGGGATTGTACCTTCAGAAAGTACACTGAGTAGAGGTGGTAGTCCCGAGAGAGTTAAAACTTCTAGGACGAGTAGAAGTCATGCATCCTCCAGGAGTCTAGAGTTCCTTAAGGTACGATTTATTCTATCAGTGAATTAAAGTCCTTCCAATTGGATGGATTATATAAAATTCATTTTACAGGTCCGACCATCACCAACTCCTGGCAGTTCAGATAATCTTGCCCTGGACTATGACTTGTTTAGTCCTGGTAAAGTTTCGCAGAAGTCATCGAGTAGTGAGAAGGTTCTTGTTGTCAGTGCTAGGGATCCTCAGGGTAGGTTAGTGTACGTAGGAGGTGCTGAAAGAGCAAAGAGATCTTCTCTAAATGGTTCCAATAGATCGGATGGACATCACGAAGCCCTTTCAATAAAGAAAAGTGCAGAGATTGCTGCAGTTTTTGGACGAAACTCTGGCATGAGTTGCAGAAGAGCTGGTAGCATTTCCAGTGTCAGAAGTTCGATAAGTCTAGAAGCTGGTTTAGGATATTTACCTTGACCAAGGTATCATAGCTTTCAATATAATCATATAACTTAAGAATTACTTCAGTCTTAAAGTCAATCAGCGTGCAATGCAATATATTGTTTATAAAATGAAAAACATACCTTAATGCACGTGTTACAAAGATCATTGTAGTGATCTAGTTATGTATTAACTCGTAACTCAAATTTTGTTGTCGACTTGACAAAGCTTGCCATTACTTGTATAAGTATTAAGAGGCATTAAGAAGCAAGGACTTACAACTAGGATAATTTTACTTTAAGAGATAACTTATTAATACGTATTCATCACTAGGGCTTAGAATTGTGCCAGACAAATTATCTCTGTTGTCTCAATCTTTGGCTGGAGGCGTGCGCAATAACGATTAAAAATGCAGAACTTGAGCAGACATTTCATTGACTTGAAGGTACGTTATTCTCTGTGTATCAAACATCTGTAGCCAAAGATATAGAGAGAAGGATTGCGTTTGTTCGTCAGAATTTGATACCTATAGATCATCATTCATTTTATTGCCTGACTTTATTATGTGCATATTCATGATTTTCCTGCTACGCTGGACCTGATAGCTTAATAAATGGAATATCCTAGGGGCAGTGCAATATTTACGGGCCGCTATGCAAAAGGCTTTATAAATTAAGTGACGATGAGCCTAAGTTTCTCGTTAGTAAATTTATTTACAGATATCGTCCCGCGTTTATAAATTTCACACTGATTTTATTGTATTTGCGACGCGTCACGTGTCGTTGATAAAGTCTTGATCCATTTTTTGGAAATGATCGTGATATTTTTCTGGTACCTCCACCTCTTTTAAATTGTCCAATCCAATTTCTTCTTCGGTTCTGAAGTGAATATATGATTAACGCATGATGAGACTTGAAAATTCTTTTATACAGGTAGAATTAATACAACTAAAATACGAACCGTATTAATATATCAATAACATTTTCACAGGCTAGTAAAACAGTCTTGTCCTTCTCCCACTTATGAAATTCTCGCAGTATTACATAAGCATTTTTCTCTCTGAGTATTTCACGACCTCTTCGCGTTGCGCATAGCTGCGCTAAGGCCTCCAGAAGCATAATTCTGAAGTGAATAATATTTGGAAAATGTTTTAGTTTGTTTCAGTATTCAATTTTTTTTAACTGCATTGCATACCTTATGTCAGGATCGCGTTCTCGTTCCTTATTTTCTGGCAAAAATTGTAGATCTACAGGCAGTTTGTCATGTTCCTCTTCGTCAAACTCTTCGGGCCCAGCAAGGGGTAGTAATAAATGTGATAAAATGTCAATCTCATCGCTAAGTAGCCACTTGTGATATTCCTCATCGAAGCAACAATTTTTTAACGTTCCCACTATACCACCGCGTCTCACTGTACTCTCTGCATATTCTGTGAATGGAAGTAACCTCTGGATTACACAACGTTCTTTGTCCATTAAATACCTAAAAACCCACGCTATAATTAGTTTCTAATTAAAAAAAAATTAGTAGAAATAAATAAGTCACTGTACTTTCTCACTGAGGGTGACTGAGAGAGATTGCTGAAGACTGGTCCCAAATAATGAAGATTAGCTCCTTTACTATTATATTTTTGTGCGGTAAATGCTGCGACTATGGCATCCCAAGTGTAATTACTTTTTTCAAGTAGGCGAACGATTCTATCGACAAGAGCATGAGGACGTGACATATTAGACAGAATCATGCAAAAGGGATCTGCCAATGTACTTTCCTTATCCATGATATACCTGCAATCACACATATTGTTATATATAATATCAATTTCTAAATCTATACAGTATAATCATGGAGAATGTACTGTAATAATACAGCATCCTTACCTGAGGCTAATATCTATCAAGTTATCACTGGGTTTCTCATTAGCACTTGATTTTGAAGTTTCTGATATAACTAACAAAGCACTGGCTCCTGGCTCATCAGCAGATATATTTACCAAAGACAATGCTGCATCTTTAGCTACTGCAACAACACTATCTTGTGCAAGTAGAACCAATTGACGAAGAATCTCTGGTATTCCTAATAATGCTTCTCGTCCTTCTGGGCTACCGGTTGTACCTAAAAATAATGCAGTCACATTTACAAAGAAGTATAAATATTACAAACAACGAGGCAATTAACAGAGTGAAGATAGTTTATAATTTCGGTATTTAAATTTATTACTATTCTTTAACGCTCTACTTACTTAAAACATGTTGTAATGCAACAACCTTTAAGTCTAAACGAGTTTCTAAATCCAAAAATTGGGATATTTCCTTCAAAGGTTCCATAATGTTGAAAACGTTTTGTGTTTCTTGTCAGAAACACGTGCACTCCTATATTCTTCAACCTCACTGTAAAGAGCTAATGTGTAAGTGATCCTCTTCTTTTTTTTCAATAAAATTAGTGGCTCAGCTTTTATAATAAATATCTACCATGTGTCAGGCCAGGTTAAAAATCTCATCTCGTTTCTGCTGGTATTATTCTCCCACCCATTCGCCATGGTACCAGGAGGAAACAAGTATCAGGTGTAGGTAATAGGAAACTGGTAAATCTATGGCAGGGGTTTATGTTATCATGAGGTTTCCTAAAGATGTCCTCTTTGTCTACATAAGGGAACATTCCCAGGTCAGTCTGTAAAGTTGTACGACTAAAAAATCAGACCCTTGAATAATCGAAACTCTTATATCGAACGATCTTGAACAATTAGGAACCTGGATTTTCGAGTTTTCTGACAATTATGACTAATCCGATAAATAAGCTGCAAAGACGCCGTTAGTGCCTGCTCAAGGATTTCGGTTTTCTTCACCCTTGCATCAATTTGCATTTCCAAGTAGTTTCTAGTTTTATCACTCAGATGTCGCTGTAACAATTAACAATATGGCGCGATACATTATTACTTAGAGCACGTGATCGTGTAACCTATAATTCCAGTATCTGTCTGAAGACTATTTACGTATTTTGTTTTAGGACTTTATAAAATGACTGAGACACAAGAACCGGTAACACGAATGGAAGATCTGTTAAGTAGCAAGTCATTAGAAACTAATGAACCAATAGTAGATACTGGACATCAAAAATCCAAGAAAGCTGAGAAAAACAAGCCAGCTGAGAAAAACAAGCCAGATGTAACTATTGTAAAAGGCAAACCAAAGTCTGGTAGAATTTGGAAAGAACAGAAAACAAGGTAAATATGTAGATGTCATTCTTTGGCATATTTTTTAAGTGTTATTGAGTACATATCAATATAAAATATATGGTTACAATAATCTAATAACATTGTAGATTTTCATCGATCATTAAGACTCGAGGAATTCGACAGTCTTTCGAGAAGAAACAAAAGTTACGAGAAGAGTTGAAGAGAGTTAAAGAAATGTCAAGAGCAATAATAGAACAGAAGAAAGCGGAAAAGGAAGCCAAAAAGCAACGCAGAATAGAAAATTTGAAACGTGCCGAGGAAAACCGTAAAAAGAGTGAAGTTGTTCAAGTCGTAAGTACATCACTGCATCCATGCATTGTAATGGAAGAATTACTTACTTAGCAAAAATTCTAATCAAACGTTGTTTCCTTTTAGATAAAAAATACTGCAAAGATAAAAAGAATGAAAAAGAAACAATTGCGAATGATTGAAAAGCGAGATACAACTAACATGTAACAAAGTTTTTTTTTTATTATTGTAAAGACATTGTTTCGTGTACAAATTGTTTTTTAAATAAAAATATACTCATACAATCATATTAATTGAAACATATATTGATAATCCAAGCCTAGAAAAAAGCGTCTTAATTGCTATAACATAATTTGCATTCAGTGAATAATTCATAGTTAAACTGTAAATAACAAATTCTTTGATTCAGGCAACATCTTTCTTAAAGTTATGATTGATACGGGTGGCAACAAATTGTTTGAGTTCAGTCTGCAGATTGTAGCTTACACGATTTGTCCACTAAAACAAAAAGATATGCTTTCGATTTGTTTTATCACCAATCAAGTTATCACAATACAGCAGAGCGTATCATTTGCTTACCATTGTTCGGACCCATTTTGGTAAATAGGCTTGAGTTCGTTCAGACAAGAAACTATAATAAAATACAATATTAAACTGTAACATTTGGCAAGAGTTATATAATAAAAAAAAACTATTTACCGTTCATCAACCATCAAGACTATACCCCAATCATTTTTATGTCTAATGCAACGTCCCAATGCTTGATTTAACGCTCTGAACGCCTGCACGGCGTACCACTCCCCGCCTTTTAATAAACCTTTGGAGTGATTGAGATCATTGTACGTGAATTTCATATCTATCATAGGATCCTTTCTGACAGCATAGGGGATACCAATCTATATATAAAGTAATATATTGCATGAACAATCATTTCCATATATTAACCGTATCCAATTTAAAAATGACAAATTGCAATAATACTAACGGCTACAACGCAGCGAGCCTCATTATCACTGAAGTCAATTCCTTCAGCAACTTTACCACGAAAAACTGCCAGCAGAAGGGCTCCATTCAAACCATTTTGTGGTCCAGCCGCAGTGTCTTTAATAAACTCTTTGTACTCCCTCATGACACTTTCCAAATCAGAGTTAAAGCGTGGCTCACGAAAAATCCACTTCACTTCCTTTAGCTTCTTCCAGTATCCATTTTCCTTCCATCGGTATATCTGGTTATTCATCATATTGTACGATGAGAAGAAACATAGGACACCATGTGGTACGGCTTGACAAACGTCTAAAAGAACCCTTCCTAGTTCATCCTACAAAAATTCAGCAGATAAATATGACTTAGAAGTAAAAGTATCTCTTATATTAATTAAACCTACAATGTACCTGGAACGTCCAAGAGTTCACGTTTGCGTAGTTGGCTTTAAGGGCAACGCCAGTTGGTCCTTTACTGATTCCTCTAATGTAGACCTGGTTACTGGATATTACATGATTGCTATTTAATATATGAGCGAATTTAACGCCTAATTCACTCTGGAATGAACTTATTGGCGCCAGGGTGCCTGAGGCTAGGATAATTGATCTTGCTAAATTGGCCATAGGTCTAAACGTCACTGCAGAATTCATGCACGTTAACTGTAGTATTCTCACACGCTTCATTCTAGGTTTCACGATGGATATCCAAACGCCTGCTTCTGCCTATTGAGAAATATATATTTTTATTAATAACAACAGAAATTAATTCACCTGAGTAAAACTCCTAATTATCATTACCTCTCCAGTGTCCTTGACACTGGTTTCTGTAATGCATGTTCTATAGTCAGAGCAGAATGCTGGAGACGTGATCATCTGTAGTGCGAAGCACATTTGCTCAAGTAATCTCTTAGTATTAAATCCAATGACAGCACGATAAAAATTCTGTTTCATATCTTCCTTAGCACTATTGAAGTCCATAATGGCGGCTCTGGCAGCCGTGAAGAATCCCGGAAAAGAATTACTGCTCAAGCCATGCATGTCAAATAGTTCAACAAGTTCTTGACCAGTCCAGGCCATACTAGTTGTATCATTAGTATTTTCATTCTAAAAAGTTTGAATTCTTATATAAATTATATCCAAGTAGCATTTTTATAGGATTTGAGTAGATACTTACGACTTTGTTAAGCTTCATGGATCTCATGAAGTCGCAGACGCTACTAAAAAACTTGTGAATCTCTACGTAGTAGCCCATGTCCTTTTTTTTGGACAGGCTCTCGCATTCCTGCGCGGCATTCTTTAGGTAATCTTCCCTGAAGGAGACGCTACCGACTTCCCTTGATATGTCTTCGATATTGTGAGCCTCGTCCAGGATGATGATAGCGCCATCGAGGTTTATTTGCATCTAGAAAATCAGTTAAGGCTGATTAGCCTTCCTGCTGTAGATTTGATAAATTATTATTACAGCAATTTTGACTTACGCTCTCGCGAATTTCAGGATCGATCAGATAGTTGTAAGGACAGAAAATGATGTCTGCTGAGTTCATCAAGCTCCTGGCTGCGAAATAAGGACATGCGGAATTTTCTTTACCCAGATCAACTAGGTCTTCTATATCCCATGGGGTCTCAAAACCCTGACTTTGAAGAGCGTCGAAAGTCGCGATAACTTTTCTGTTATTGTCGTTATAAAATGGACATCCTTGTCTCTGTCGATTTTTATAAAAAAATAATATTATGGATTATTCAAAAATTACGATAATCATAACGATCTTCAGTATTAACTTTCTGAGATTACAAACCTTCAAAGGATCCAGCAGATCATTGCATAGCTCGGTTTTGTTTTTGTCTGTATCCTGAATACAAGTGAATTCGCGACTACTAAGAATAGTCATCCTGGGATTATAAAAAAATATTGATAATACTTATCGACTTTGTTTTCTAATTTCACAAGAGATTTCACTCACCGTTTGTTCCTATAGGCTGTCTTCTTTAATTCGCTCACAACTTGTCCAATTTGCCTGTGGGTTCTAGAACCGTAATACACTTTTGGCACGGTGAAAGATTTGCTAAAATAATTCACAGAGTTTTAATGAAAGATCCCAAAGAAAACCAAATAAGATTTTTAATTATTTACGTTATTTATCAATATACCCCATACCGAAATACATCGTCTTTCGAGAGTGAAGCTGCTTCGCAACTATCCATGAAGTCTGGCTCGTACCACCTGGCGCTCAATGGAGCCTGTTTCAAAGACTTATTGGGACTAGAGTCCTGATAATTCTCCAGTTCATCTAAAGACAGTCATAACATCCCTTCTTAGTAGTACGAGTATAAAAGAAGGGGTAGGTAGTCGGTCAGACCGTTAAGAAAAGTTTAATAAAGCGAAGTAAAGAAAAAGATCGAAACAAACAGAAGCGGAGTTTCGGCAATCCGTTTACAAATAATAATCAAGGAACCGGTGTTGGCTTTACTGTTAGAAAAAAAAAATCATATTTCGATCCTAAAGTCTAAGTGGTGCAGACGTCAAAACATGCTCAATGAAAGGACAAATCCATTGAGCGGGATCAATAGAAGGGCTTAATCCTGAAAAAGAGAGGTCACGTAGCTAGCTACTGAGCCGGCGGGGTCTGGGTTCATTTGAAAGGACCTTCGGAGGATGAAGAACGAGAAGCGCTTAATGGACTGGCCATACCGATTTTCGAAGTCAGAGAAACCGAAATGATCCTTCAATGAGGACGAAACGGCTGGCTGGGTGTCTTTTGTGCAGTCATTGATCCGTAATCGGCTTTTAACGAGAAGTTAAGGACCTCGACTTTGGGCAGGATCCTTGAAATCGAAAAAAGGTTAATAAAAAAAATATATATAAACCGGCAGAAAAAAGGATTGCAGGTAACGAGATACGAACGAGACAAAAATGTATAGAGTAATGGTATTTTCAAAAAAAAAATGGTAACGCACGAAATTCGAAAGAGTGAACACCAACGGAGAGCCCCGAATAAACAGGATGTAGCCTGAAAAAATGTCCATGTCCATTACGCGTCATTGGTTTTCTGGTAAAATTGCCGAACGTCAAACAAAAAATAATAAAAGCGAAAAAAAAATCGCGAGGGTAGGGAAATAAAAATATAGCGACGAATTTTATTCACGCAACCGTTAGCTAATATTCGCGCGTATTTCGTTGGAATATTCATTGAAACTAAATCCTGTTTTCGATAGATTCCACGAGAGTCCGCTTTCGCGTTTCCCGCAGGCTGTACGCGTTAACGTTAAATATTGTTTAAAGAAATAAAACGTTACGTCCAAAACCCAAAGAGGCTTGGAGGCAGCCTATAGATTGTGACGTTTAAGATAAAAGCGATAGTACGCAACCTAGGAAAGGGAAAGAGATGAAAACGATGAATTCGAATAAGAAGCCAAAATTGAACGAATCCATAAGGGATGAGAATCCTATTTTAATTAAGTTCTCCTCTAGGCCAGGCTTTACTTTCAATTAGATTTGAGGATCGCAATCGTGGTGAGCAATTTGGTCTCACAATCGAATACGCAACCATGGACGAGTCCAAAGGGGGTTGAAGGATTAATCTATCCACGCAGCAGCAACCCTCGAGAGGGTTCGGGACCCTCGGAGGCATCAAAATGGTTTTGCCGTTCGGGGGTAGAAATTTGTTAAAAGAAGCGTAAAGAGTTGCGCGAGGGAGTACGTGTAATCGTGGAGGTTCTATGTAGAGTTCTAGGGGTAGTTGAGCGACGAGTAAAAAAAAGAAATGTCTGACGCACCCAAGGGCTCTCCCGCTGGCAATGTCAAGTTTGGCTCAGGGATGTAAAAATTTAAGGGTGGCACGCGCGGGGGTCTCATTGGCGGAGGGTGGCTAACCCTGCTAACCCTGCTGAGATCCTACAGGATTCGGGAAGAATGGGGGACTGTCGATTGGCCCAGGGCTAAAGGACCCTAAGACAGTCGAGGGGACAGAGCCAATAGGAGTGCGGACTTTGAGGGTGCCGTTGCTAGGCAACCAAACACACCCAACACCCCAGGGTAGAGGACCCTACGGGGGCTACGGCCGGCTGTACACTCCCTATCGAAACCTATCCTCACTCTTGAGAATATATCTCTCGTAACCGATGCTCAACCCTATAGAAGTACCATATAAAAATATATAATTAATTTTTCATGTCACCCCTTCTTCCCTAGTCTGTACACTACAGATTACGCTGTTACGTGTTTTATAAATTTTTATAGAAGGGGGAGGGAATTATTATTACAGATCGATGGCTATATCGAAAGTCAATAATAACGGGTATTCAGTATTGCATTCGGATGCTGTGAACGATGATAATTGATAGCGAGCGTTATCGCGCGACAAAGGTCATATTTTATTATCTTTTAAATGACGAGCACTTCCTTCTTTATTTATCTCTTCTCGGATGGCAAGTCCATCTCCATACGCTAATTAAACCTATCCCCGTCATCATACGTGCAATTAGCCTCGTGCCCGTGCGGGCTTCATTAATACGATTGACCGCGGCTATTTTCGCATCGCCGCGTAACGAACAGCTGCCTATACTGAATGAGAGAGCTGCCATGTCAATACGCCATTTGGCGAATTGCGTCTAGCACTGCAATTGATGCCACGCGGATAATCATTCAATGACTGTCCAGTGTCTCGAGGTACGCAGCTTCCAAACGGAATAGGCCTGTACCATTAAGAAACAAACGAAGGAACGGGTTCGTTAGAACTTACGAAAGAGGAGGCCATTTTTGTTGCTGATAACACATCAATTTAATAAACACCGACACCCGGTATACCGCGACTACGATAACAGGTATTTTTGAACTTTGAAAATACGGCAGGAAACTATATAACCTAAGGTATAATTAATTTGGATGATTTTCGTCATAGCTGGAAATTGTCACTAATTGCTTTGGGTTTCCCACAGGCTTGCGGGTACACTGACAAGTAGCCGCTACTTAAGATGAAGTCCGAAAATTTCAAGTACACTCCAATTAATCTCTTTAGTAATTCCTGAAAGTAAAACTTTCTAACGTAGCACCGCAAAGTTATACTGAATAGGATATCGACCGCAATATGTATTTCGCATTTCGGAAACCAACGTTATCGAGCACGCATTTTCAACCCTTGACGAAAAAGATACATATTATTCAAGAAGTGTTAGAATAAATAAAAGAAAAAAAAAGCCAATCGACCCATTCTCTGCCTCCAATAAATCATGGCTAATAGCAATCAAATAATGCACGTGAATACCGAGAATCGCTCGATTATCCGTCAAATAGAGCAGATAGATAAAAAAAGGGGGTATAAACAAAATTAAAAAAAAAAGAAGAATGTATCTAAAACACATCCAAATTTTCCCAGCTCTTCGCCAACTTTGGAAAATATTTGCCGGCAGCAGAACAAGCACGCTCCAAATAAACAACACGTGGCCCCCGTGCGAGCGTATCCGCGATACACAGAATAAACGCGCGAACACGTATGAGTCTATACAGGGTGTACTAGTTCGCATGAATATTCCTCAATGAATTCCTGGTGCGAAACAGTGCAATGAAAAAAAAAGGAGCAATAATCGACAGCCCGTACGATTTCCCCGCACGGACTTGAATCCGCGATAAAATAACGTCGGAACTGAAAATAATTATTATCGGGACACGGGGTAACCCATAAGTAGACAACTTCGTGCATAGATGCGCATATGAGGAATTACTGGCTAGCCGAGTACATATATGACGTATGCATATGGCCAGTACGGAAATACATGGAGTTCACATAGAGCGGGAGGGTTAATGCCGGGGAATGCGGCTAATGAAGTTTACGAAGACACTTAACGGAGTTGCAAATGGGAGGGGAGGGGTGAGTGCAGTGCACGTTAATATACGAGAAGAAAGGAGGGTTAGGGTGTTCCTTTAGGGGATGCCCTTCCGAAGAGGAGTATCGCGATAGAGCACTTGGTTGCTTCCAAGGTTAATTACTGATTGCAAAAAGCCGAGAGCAAAAAGGGGTTGAGTGAAGCCTCCTGCTCGAATCTGATGTCAGCGTTGAGTGACATTGGCAGAGGGTTGACGCGAGGGAGGGGACGAGGGAGGCGCAGAGAGAGAGAGAGAGAAGAAAGAGTAAAAAATAAGGAAGTAAAAAAAAGTATGGTGGTGCACCATTATGCATGAACCTCGGGAGGGTGTTATTGACATGGTGGTGTCGGGGCGGCCATCTTGGCCTGCCGGCACCCCGGCTACGTCCTTGTCCCCCTTCGTGTGACATTCAATGAATCTAACCTAACCTGGCCTGGCCGCCCTAGCCACCCTTCGAACCAACCCCCAGAGCTACGTGCTCCGAGGGTCCCGGGGGTTGCTTGTCGTCATGGCGACCAACCGTTGCCCAACCCCTGAGCCAAACACGAATTCGTGTCCTATGTACGATCCCCCCTTCTCACCCCCCTTGTTATACACTCTTCTACGTACGCCTACCTATAGTACGTACATATATACACTGTATTGTATATATATATCTCGTCTGTATGGGATTACTTATTTTCATGCTTTTTTATTGCTCTTATCACTGTCTATTATCGAGAGGCTATTTTCAGGATTGCGAATATATCCCAATATTTGGAACGTCGCTGCGGCACGAGTAAAGTCGAACGGATAAACGCGAGCGCCGTTAGAGCGACGTGGCAGATGCTGGAACATCACTGTATATTGGTCCGTTCGCATTAAATCTAATAACCTCTCATATTTTTATGCTCAAATGAGTTAGAATGTGTTGCGCAACATTTAATACGCGTTCTAAGGACCCGGAATATCGGAGGCGCACAATGGCTTCGGAATACCGTGAAATTAAGGGAATTATTATACCTATATTCGGAATACCCGCGCAACGTATCGCGTAAGACGGTACGATATTCTCGTGCAGGTGAAAGCTCTTGGGGGAGAAAAGCGTTATTTGTGGCTAAAAAGAAGTATTTAAAGTATCAAATCTGTCGTTACTCACCCTCCTCTTCTCCGAACATTACGGACGGCGATTGCTCGGCTATTTCCCCTGAAATGAAAATAAACGCGTTCGATAAGATCGTACGTAACCGTAATGTTTTTAATTATTTAATAATTCTCTTATCGTAGACGATAAACGTAAAGATTTATTGTATGGTTTATAGACAACATATTGTGCATATACACAGTGTATATTGGTTGGAATATATAACTAAGCCAGACGTAGACTATCCATTGACAGAGATAACGTGATTTACGTAATACCGTGGATTGACGGTTTGGGGTAAGTCCGTTCCCTTTTAAATAGGTCGCCCGGTATAATTTTATACACGGACAAAGTTTAGTGAAAAGAACTTATATGTTAATAGGCATTATGTCATGAGCTTGTATTATGAACGTTCGGATTACGTGCCTGTCAGCGGCTTAATAACTGCTTTGAGGGCCTCGGGCCCATCTGATACGGGCGAGGGCCCGTTTACAATGTGCGTATTTAATAGTAAATCGTAATGTGCCAGTGATCGCGCAGTCGGTTTGCATATGTACGTGCAGTGAGAATGTGAAGCGAGGAGCGTATAGTGCGAGAGGAAGAGAGTTAGGAATTGCGTTAAGAAAAAGAAAGATGGAGGACCCAGTAGTCGTGCATAAAGCCGCGAAGCCTTCTGGCTGAGGAGCCGCAAGGCCCCTCAAAGGTACCGACAGAGTGAGTCCCTTCAAAAAAGCCGACGAACGCGGCGTTTATGAAAGTCCAAAGTAAAAAAGAAAGAAAAAAACAAAGAACACGCGATATTAAAAAAAAAATTAATTTCCTGGCGAATATCGTATACGCATGAGCATTCAATGCATACCGTATAGAGATAGGGGTAAGTTTTTTCCTGTAAAAACGTTATTTCGCGTGTTTATACAAAACAAAAATTGCAGAATTGATTAAATTGTTCATTTTATTCATCACTGCGAGTTAAAACTGGAAAAACATGAATTTTTAGGTTTGTGCACAAATTAAAAAGCACGAAATCTGAAAAATGAATTCACGAATTTATTGTATGGCGTAAATTAATATATTTCTGGGTTGTTACGAAGGATTATGGTATTTCATATGATATACACCAGGGTAAAAATTGTTACGGGATGGATCATTGATAGATCGTTTTACGCGATCCAGCGAAATTCTATTTTTCTCAGTGAGGGAAAAGGCGAAAGGTCAATTTTGATGGAATCTCTTCGGTAACCGTACTCGTTTCACATGAAATGGGTTGGTACCCGGTGGTAGCCGCAGTGAGGGTTGGAAATACCGAATTGAATCCCCTACGGGATGGCTATGGATCCGAGAGATATTATCCCTCGGCGGATCTGTGTAATGAAACGGTTTCGGCACCCTCGTGGTTATCATCCCCTAGAATAATACTCTAGAGCTCGGATCGCGGCTCTGCGAGCCCCATTCTCCATGGTGCATCAAGCCCATCCCTTATAGTGAGTGCCAAAGAGGAAGGACAAAGAAGCCACCCCTATTTGCGGTATCAATGTCGTCATCGTCATCACTAGATTCTCAACGTCATGGCACCGTCAGTCATCGGTATCATCAACGGATCCACGTAATTGCTTCATCCCTTGAGACTCGCTTAGCAACCCCGTCGTACACCGTATGAAAACCCTCTGAGAGCAGAATCTCGTGTAAGGGCTGGTAGATAGTGGATAATGACTGTGATAAAAAGCGCCGTGCGTACCTTATTGAAAAAGAAAAAAAAAGAGGGGGTGAAAATTAAGAAATTTTTTTTAAATCAGTTAATACGGGTAGGTAGAGGCTCTTTAAAAAATTTCACACGGTCTGGAGAGATCTTCGAAAATTCCCCAATTTTATCCTTTATATTTTATTCTTCGACAGGTTACGCAAGGTAGTTGAGGAGGGGTGAAAAGAGGAAGGGGAAGGAAAAAAATAAAAATAAACGTATCCCGAAAGAGAAAAACGATTCGGCGGCACGTGCACGCGGTTAAAAGGTTCCGTTCAGAAGTTTTTGACGTGGGCCAGAATTGAAAAGCGGAACCGGCTGTCGAGATACGAATCTGACCAATCGTGAGACCGCATAATGGCCACTTATTCATCCATCCAATGAGTCCTCCTCCGCGACAACAAAGCCGGAAATTAGTCAGCTTAGTTATGCTTATTAATTGACTGACGTTTCCGTGATATTATTGTGCCCGGGTGAATCGAGAGTTGAGGCCCTCCTCATAACCCTCGATCTTACCGATCTACAGGTCGTTTCAATGCGACGGTTAAAAATAAAATAAAAATCCTGCCCATGTGATAAAATGCCCATGAACCCTTAACGTATTGTACGACGGAGAAATTGAGGTTCTACGCAGAGAATTTTTTGTTTATGAATTTTTCAAAATAATATTCTCCTTCGTCTGATTGTAGGATGCCACGTGAAGGGCGCGTATAAAGGGTGTAAAAAAAGGGGTAAGGGATGCGTGAATACCCACGAAAACTGCATAGGCGGGCGTCTCAAGGGTTCTCCCATTGGGTTTTCTCCCTGCGCTTCGGCCATCGCCGCATCCGCGTACCTATTCAGAATACGTTTCTTTCTTTCCCTTCTTTTTTATTCCGCCCTTTCCTTCCTCTTTTTTTCATTCGTTCTACTTGTAATTATTATACTTCAAGCCTCTAATTACTGGTTCGTGTACCGCGCTTGTGGTGCGCATATCGCTGTAACGAGGGAAAATGCTGGGGAGAGAATACAGTGGGTATATAAGGCGATCCGTAGGAAATGAAGCGCGCACCGGGCTAAGGGTAGAAAGGCCGAGGAAATTGGAAGAAACGAAAAAAAAATATGCTGGACAAAAACAAGGAGTAGTGGAGATATTGAAATACTGAAAGTATACATGTTTCGGTACTGTCTAGTTCTTCATTAAACATTTGTGCTTTTTTTGGAAAAGAGAACTAATTTCGTAAACAATTAAATTTTTGTCATTTGTTAAATTTCACGAAGCGCAATTTTAGCAAGGTTCGAAGGGTTCTTTTTTTTTTACCTAAAGAGAAAAAATGACAAAATAGCAAATGACCCCGGCTGAGTATAATGATGACGTTACTTGGGGTTTGATTTTGTTCAATGTTCTTTTTTTCCCTTGATTTTTCTTTTCAGGTTATTCTTGATTTTTTACCTAGGTCCACCGACTGCTTTTCATGAAAAGGAGCGACCCGAGGGTAGAGAGAAGCGTCGCGATGGCGGCGTCGCCGTAGCCAACGCTGATTGGCTGGCAGCAAGGGAGCGCGTTTTTAGCCACCCTTCGGATCTGCCCTCATTGTCATTTTAATTTCAACCCTCCCCCCCCCCCTTCCCTGGGGGCAAAGACAGGGGTGGAATTTTCGGCACCGTTGCGTGCCTCCCCACGTACGCACCCTTACTAAAGTTTGGCTTAACGACGCAGAAACCGGTTACGATAGAAACCGTCCAACTTTTTCTTTATCGGGTTTTTCAAAAACAAAAAAGTTATACCGTCATTGGATATCACATGACTAATTATTACCCTTTAGACTTTTTGTCAATAAATCGAATGCTTTGGCAAGGTAAAGTAACGGAAAGCGGTAAAAAGTGTAAAAATATAAAGTTACTTGAAATATCACAGAAAGTTCAATAAAAAGGGAGTTAAAGTCAACAAGAAATATCGTAGAGCCGCGCGATAAGCGGTTCCGACATTTTTCCGTGAACTGCAAAAGCAGAAAGCCCCTGGGCTGTGTGTGACAGCCATTTTAATTCTGACCTCCCCCGAGGGCGTCTGATTTTCATTCCCCGTGATGGAACATCAGCTTTTATCCCTCTTCGGTGCCTTCACAGGCCTCTCTAGTTCCTATCTCACTCTCGTTTTTATCTCACCCTATTCCTCTCCCTTACAAATGGCGGAGCTCGCTATCTCGCTTGTCGTATCTCCAATCGAATAAAAGCCCCGTATAACCGACGGCGTTTAATTTCGGGATAAACCACGACAAGTTCGGGCTATAGCATTCTCTTTTCAGACTAAGCTCTCGCGCGGGCTTATTTCTCATTAACGAAAACATGGCGTCGACAGCATTTCCGGTAAAAATCTGTCGACGTTAATCCACTACGTTAAACTGCACTACGAAATCTCATACTACTAGCAAAAATCTGTCCAAAGCTGTAAAAGTGCAAAAAAAATTTCTTCTTAATAATCAAACAAAGTTGATAAAATTTCGAATTCTCATTGTAGCTAAAGTATAAATACAATTTTGTCTGTACGAGAAAGAAAATTGTAAAAGTGCCAAAGGCTGCCGCGCAAAATGGCACCTAATAATGGATTGGTAGAAAAATTTGTCGACGTGCTTCGTACAGCATCGGACCATCTTCCCTTCTCATTACTCAGCTACGAGAGCAGCCATCCCCTCCGGGTTTGTGATATATATACATAAGGGAGATGGCTCGGTAGAAGTAACCACCCTCTTTTGAACCGTCCTTTAGCCCGGAGAGAGCAGAGCACACCGCACTCACTCACCGGGGGCGTCTAATAATGTCGCCAGCCAGGCGTTCTACGTTCCCAGCTTCCACGCCATCCCCGAGAACCAACCCCTAGAGCCTGACGCTACCGCCGACGTCGAGGCCATCGAGGACGCTACCCACCACCATCGCACCCCGTCACCACCGCCTCTACCAACACCAGCACTACCATCGCCATCACCATTCCCGTGAGCCTTCAGCATCTACTGCCGACAAAATGAGCCTCGCTTCGCCAGCCACCCACCCACCCAAGCCACCCCAGGACCACGAGCATCTGCCAGCCCTACGCTCTGCCAGCTACCCTGGCTAGCTTCATTCTCCATACTGAAATAAAAAGAAAAGAAAAAAAAAAGAAAATACTACCAGAAAATATTCACCGTCCCTTTTACGCCGTTAGTCAGGCGTTGCTATGACCTTTATTTGTCTGCATTTACTCTGCTGCATCCGTACGTCTGTGGATAACGTGAAAAAGTGGATGCTGCGCTGGTTCATCTTCCCTTTTTTTTTCTCTTATGACGTTTCTTATCTGTTTTCAGAATTCCGGTGAGCGTTGGGTCAATCGATGTAAAGCATCTGCAGAGATACGTTCTCGTTATCATTTGATGGTGGTCAGGGGTTGAATGGTGCGATTAAGCAGAATTTTGGATTACATTTGAATGAGAAATACGTATTGCGTGATATTGACAGGTAACTTATCGCACGTTCTGTACGTGGCATATTCTGCTGGGGAGATATATACGTCTCGTATCTCTATATAGAATTGGTGTGTACTGTATCTGTTCTGTACCCTAAGGGTTGATTCATTCGGGAATAAAAGTAACGAGGCAGCAGACTCGAGGGATTCTTGAGCGAAGAACAAAAAATTTTAATTAAAATGAAAACTCGGGATGGACACTAATGAGGTTTAAGGGTTAACGCGTTTATTTATTTTCAGATAATATTTATATCCAATCTCCTGTGCGTTTCACGAAAATGCGCAGAAGCTTCGTAAATTCACGTTTATTTTCACGCCATAGAAAAATATGATCTTAGTCATGGTGAAAAGGGCAACACTAATTGGGTCATTTAATTTTGATTTATATCTTGTATAATTTTTAGAAATTTTAAAAAGATATTCAACGATCTTCTTTGTACGCTGTGGCACAGTGGGTATGACAGTTTTTTTCTGTTTCCCTCGAATCATATATTAATTTACAGTCACGGTATATAGACATTCATATACTACATGCACATCGTGGAATTAACGTTGATGCTCGTCAGTCGAATAATTAGCTGTGAAGTAACGCAACATGGTAGTGCATTTCGCCGATTCAGTGGGCAATTTCTCAATTCGATGAAAACTGACACTAATTTATTGACCATCTGAAAATTGCGGCTGTTCCCGCGTCAGGGATTTGATTTGTCATGACAGCCACCAGAGGATACGAAAAATTCAAAAGTTCCTTACTAACGAGACCCCGCATAAAGAATTGATCTGATCTAATCGTAATAGAACGTTATTAGCGTCCCTTACAAAAGTAACAAACGCCAGTAGGCAATTGCGGCGTGTATACCACTCCTGAAATAAAGACCAAATTTCGACTTTGGAAACGACGTCATTTCCGGTAATTTTCTCCGACACAATGAACGTACCAAACCGATCAAGCAGCGACTGAACAGCCCTATACTTTTGGCCACGTGCACAGTCAGATACGTACAAAAGATACTGGTAGCAGTGGTTATCAAGATTTTTTTGAAAATTAATATTCGGTTAGTACACACGTTGCAAGTCTTGAATGCACTCGAATGCATAAAACGATGTAAAGTGCAAGGAGAAGGTTTTACGTAAGAATTCAGTGAATTTCTTTCGCATCGTCAGCTAGAAGAGATAAGGGACTCTCGGATTGGATCACCCGGTATATTATTTGGCTTTATGGTGTGGGGAATATACTATGCCAATATGACGTGGAGGGCTTGTTCACAGCGAGGGTGGTGGTAGCCATGGAAACGGCGGCACCCGCGAGTGTCGGCTCCAACGCCACCCGAATCCCTCATCTCCCCTGCCGGTTTTCTACCCTGGGTCCACCATCCACGTCGCTTCTAAAGGGGGAGGATGGCGATGCTAGGTGAGGGTTCCCGAGGAAGAGGGTATGCCCGGGTGGGCTGGAAACCACCCCCAAAGCCATCCTGTAATAGATATAGGTAGACAGGGTGCCTACGCCTGCCTTCCACGATCAATATGGTGGACAGGCTCACCGACACTCCTCGACCTTCCTCCAGGACTCGATTTTCCAAATTCTTCCCCTTTTTTATCCCAATTCCCGATATTCCCTCTCCACGCTCCTCTCAGACGCCATTTCGCTTTTTTCCCCAACACAACGAAAAAAAAAAATTGATCCTCGCCCACGCGACTGCCTCTCGCTATACCCGCTAAGACGGGATTTGATCAAAGTACTGAAATTGTTCAGCGACCCACTACGTCATTTTCTCGCTCACTTTCACTGAGTACACAGTATTGGAATAGCGCGAAAACATTCTTAATTCTCTCTCCTCCCTAGATTCGTCGAAAAAAGCTTGCGTCATACGTTTCCACTGTCTATTATCCGTATTACGTCATTGCCTCGCCGTAGGTGATCATTCACAGCCTCTTTCTTTAGTCACTGAAATTTCAAATGTCCAACTGATTTTCTCTTGACATTGTTAAGTCCGTTTACATGCAGCAAAGGTATATTATATAGTCCACGTGCACAATCGAATAATACGAGAGGATATCTCGATAGGTACCAAGCGCAACCTCAGGTGTGCAAACAGACCCCGGGCGGTATCGCTAAAAACTCCGCTTGCTACACGCAAAGTTTAATCTTTCGCTCCGGGCAATTTGATTCAGCACGTAACGTACACTACTTTATTCCAAACACCCGGAGAGTACAGGGCCCTTCAAAATCTACGAGAGCTTCGCGCGGTTTAATTGTCCTACCGAATACTCCTATATACATCACACGAGAATGACACTCCATCCACGAACTGTCATCGCATCACTAGTATCAGTACTGTTTGATAAATTATAAAATACTGATTGCGTGAAAAATAAAAAAATTCTCATAAACTAAGAAACGTTATAAATTCTTGAAACGTTCTGTACGAGTTACGCAACTACTAGAAATTGATTTTTTCTGATACTTGTTTATCGAAAACTTGCTGGACAGTTTTCAACTTTACTCTTATTGTGCGTCGTAAAAATGCATACGTAATTCGGCGAGCGAAATTTTACCCAAATGAAAGAGTAATTTAAACAGTAGGTATACCCGGGTACGAAGGCTGAGAGGAGGGAGTAAATTTGGCAATTGTCAAAAGTAATCGAAAAACGTCAAGCGTCTTCGGCATGGATCTTGAAGTTGGCCAAGTATATATCGTGGTCCTACTGAAAGCGACAGCTAGCCTTTTGAAATTGGAATTGTTCGGCAGCGGCGAGCGAGCAATCGTTACGGCGGCTTCTCCGGTTTCAACAGTCTAGCCGCTTTCAGCACACTTCGTGTAGAACACCGTGAAATAATAATAATGACGATCAGAGGGAGTTCTAATGTCGGCCGCTTCCTTGGGGAAGTTCGCGTAGACCAGGAATGTAATGGCGAAGTGGTGAAAAGGTGGTTATGACGATATATGCGCAAAAAAAATAACCCGCGTACACGAGATTGATGGAAAAATAAATCGACTACGAAATACAAAACAAAGCTGTAATATGTAACGAGAGGAAAAAAAATTCAAAGAAGAAGGTAAAATCTGGTGGGGGTACTCGCAATTTTACCCTTGATACGTATTTAACACAGGGTGATTATCCTGTTATTGCACGCAAATTCGTCCTCGGCATAATCATTGCAGATATTATCAATACGTGCCAGAATATTGCATACTCCTGTTGCACAGAATTTACGTGTGAGATTAGCATGCTTACCGTATACAGGGTAGAACAAAAAGATGATACACAAATACAGATCATTGAAAAATTTAACGATAGCGACACGGGGTAGATTTTTAATAGTAACGACTTAATGAGTTGTCAAAGCAATTAAGATGACGGTAAGAATCTGGATAAAAATTTGAAAATTTCCCTTAACCGAATTTATACAGATTGTTCCAGTTTAAATTTTTCAGCGTGATAAGCAATTGTGAAAGATTCAAATGATAAAGATTGTTATGTAAACAGCTACTGTACGCATGGACAAGTCCTATTTAAAAAACCACCCGTTGTATACGAACCCTAGGGTATATACGCAAATGTTAGAAATACATAAGGGCTGTGATAGGCTTTATAGAGTGCCGCGAGGCTTTGATTGGTCATTCGTTGCGTGCAGGCGTACATGTAATACGGTTCGTTGAATCGCTAATTCGCTGCATTGCGAACAGCCATCCATCGCGTTTCATGTCGTTCGTTGTATACGACGGCGTAAGCCGGTATCGCCCGGTGTATTAAACGCAATACGCAGAACAGTCAGTGAGGCCAAGCCGACGCCGGACGTCGCACTTGTTCGTGACGCCGAAGCTGGCAAATCACCGCAGAAAATTGAATTGGCACAAAGTATAAAGAACAATTGTAACAAAAGACATTTACAGGTATATATAACTGTACAAACAACAAAAACAAAAAATTGGTAACATAATGGGGTATGAAACTCTGTTTCCCGTACACTGTGTATACATATATACATATATATATTTCCATACGCGTTCAACTTCAGTTGTAACTTCAGTTGTAACTTGAAGCTGCAGCTTCAGCTTCAGGTCCTCTTCAAGTTCTTCAGGTCGAAAACGGTTTCGCCGCTTGCTTTTGAGTCGCGGCCTGAAGATGCTGCTTGAAGAATGAAGATCTCACGGGCTCCATGAGGGGTTTCTAGTTTCGCGGAGTGGCCCGCCTAACAAGTTACAACTAACAAGCTAGAGTTTTTTTGTTTTTTCAATAGAGTTACGAGGAGCCCCGAGCACAACCGAGTTGAGTCGAAGCGAGGTAGAATATGAAGAGGAGACCCATTGCGATAATAGGCCTGCATAGTTATGACGCAATGCAAACAAGGCGTTGCTTGGCACAACGAGGAAGAAAAATACATAAGTGGATACGCGCCAGGTTCAGCATTTATGCCGAGAGCAACAAAAATTAGACAGAAGAACTGTCCGCCATTGTGGAAGGACCGTCTGTATTGTATACAGTCTCTTTGGAATTAATAAGTTTGAAATTTATGCGGGTAATTGTCGATGCGAGTGTTGCTTTATTGTTATGATTCTTTATTTTGATTCGCTTCGCCACTCGAAAACCTTTCAAAAGGTTAATCCTTGCCAATGGCTGCTGTTGTCGCTGGCCAGGCACACGCTCCAAATGGACCTTTTGACGAAGCCTGTACACCACTTACGAAGCTTTGAGTATGGGCACCATAGGGGACCCCATGTCGAGTTGACGAATCCTATGGGGTAGTAAATATGGCCACCGTAATGGCGTCTCTGTGTGGTTACGCTTCCTAGTATATCTCGTGCGATATTGCAATTAAGGCTTTTTATTAAGCTCGCTGATAATTCTGTTATCGCGGTCGATTAAATTAATGCAAATAAATCCCGTGAAGTACTTTGAGTAATGTAAAAAGTCGTTTTCAGGGTTACCGTAAAAAATACGTTCCTCAGAAAGCCACAACACCATACAGAGATTTGCTGTATTTCCAAATAGCCGCAAGGCAAACGTAAACAGTTGGTGGTTATAAAATGGGAGCATCGATCATCCAAAGATCTTCGGTAGATCCTACAGGATTTGAAGGACTCTCACGCGGGAGGAACGGCAAGGAAACCAAAGGATAACGGACAAAGGGCGGAAAGCGTAGACAGCCAGTAGTGTCGGTCTCTACAAAAGTGCATCTTTCTCATCCAAAGATGAATCTATTCGGTACATAGACAGATATAGACAGTCGAAGAAGTAGACAGAATAGGCATAAAGAGATGGATAGACAGACAGACAGACAGAAAGACAGACACTGGTAGTAAAGAGCAGACGGCAGACAATACAGCTCATCGCTTCATGGACAAAGCACACAACGTATTGCGTAAACACTTGAAAACCTACCTACCTAGCGTCTACCTACCCACCCAGCTACCTATCTATCGTAGAACCCAAGGGTGCCAACAATACAGTAGTAAAACGCATAATGCCTCGGTCGAATATCCTGTTCTAGATTACCCGGATAACCTCGAGGACTTCTGTGTTTCCGATGTGGATACTTCTCTGCCAGGCAAAAAGGTACCACCCGGTAGATCCGAGAGAGCTGATAGAACAAGAGCTCCAGTTAGAATAACATAAAGTAACTACAGGCAGTACAGTGACTCTACAAATGGAAACAAGAAGATTTGAGATGAACTACAAAATTTTGTATGCTTGGTTAAAGCAAAAAAATTTTTACAAATTTGTTTGCTGCTTTAATAAGCGCGATGCTGCACGTGCGTTCAAAGGTCTATTAATTATAATACCGAATTAACGGATTACTCGTATCTATAGGTACGCGGGATTACGTTGATAGGAAAATATGATCCCTTCCTAGTATTTCCAAACGGATCAAGGGATATGAAATCCATCGGGAGCCTTTGCCAAGGTACCGAGATACTCCCCGAGCATTTGCCAGCCGAAGTAACCATTCCTGAGGGATGCTGGTTGATGAAGCGAACTCGCAGCATCCCCCGTGGGAGAGAATTAAAAGGTTCATCGATATAGATCCTCAATTCCTACGTTCTATCCCGGCGGGAAATTCTCGGGGAATTGGTGTACAGGAATATCATAGAGAGGTCTCTATACGTATGGATACGATATATCTGGTGGCAGATAGGTAGGCAGGTATCGGTCAAATTGTATCCGACGGTGAAATTGCATCATAGTATAGAAACGACGTTACGGGAACTGTAATTAATTGATTTTCACGTACAAACGTAAAAATAACATCACTCTTTTTTACTCGGCGTTCACTGGCGAGACTGTTACTCCCGGTTGATCGGTTCTCTGACCATTCCCTGCTGTATACGCGGTTCCATCCTGGAAACGTGTATATATGCGTTGCACTCGTCGCGCTTGGTAAAGCGGGAATCAAAACAGAGAAGCTGTAGGGAGAAAAAAAATATATAAAAATAAAAATGAAACGAGGGAAAAATTGTACGCGCGGTTTGAGTAATAGAGTGAAAGGGTGGGGGGAGGAGAGATCGAAAGAAAGGAGGGAAAAACATAGAGGGAAATAAATACAACGTTATCGGACCTATAGTTATACTATTGAATCAAGCAGTCCGTTCGGGCATTTAATTGTTTTGAAAATGCGACGAGTTGATCGAGCCAGATAGTTGCCGATTCGAAATATTTATGGTAAATAAAGTTCATGGGCATTCAGGCGGGAATTTCAAATAACGAAATGACTGGGTATTGAACAATTTTTCAATTTCGAGCTGTCTTTTCTATAATGGTATCGAAATTTTCATAGGTACGGTACGATCGCGTGTATCAGGACAGGGGTGAGGGATGTAGAATTGGTTTGAATAGTATATTCTTCTTATTCATCCCTTATTTAATTTCTGCGAAACTCTAGGAGAACTTGGTACACTGTGTAGGCATCTCGCGAAGAGGCCTCGGAAAAATGAAACGGCAAAGTGGCTAGAAGTGTATACGTAGGTGCAGTAGCGTCGAGAGAGGTAAAGGAGCGGAGTAGAGAAATGAAGAGATGAGAAAAAAAGATAATAAAAAGGAAAGTGGAAGACGAAGAAAAAGAGTCTACTAGTCCAGTAGTAGACGAGGACCGTGTTAGGGTAGTATGAGAGAAAGACCTCGCGGGTGGAAGGAGAACTGTGGCGAACGAGAGCCGGAAGGCTTTTCTCCGGAAGACGAAGTAATGAGAACCGGGACGGCTAGACGAAAGTCTAAAAAGCGAAGTAGCCTGGTGCATGCCGTTGCAGAAACTACCCCACGTGTGTTCAACAACAAACAGCTTGGGCCGGGGCGAAGTTGCCACTCGAAAAACTCATCAGTGTTCCTAGATTCGCCTGTCCCTGACTGCCAGAAGCAGCTACGTTTATGCCTGTAACGCATTTGAGGGCGATCAAGAGAAACTCTAAGCCGTTACGTAATCAAAATTTTTTAAATCGCAAATTTCATCCCCTCCCCCCGAAAAATAAAAAATACAGCATCAAAACTCTACTACGAAAATCCACGTAATTTTTTATCAGAAACACCAAAAAAGACGATATTTTCGGTTTTTCCGAAAAATACAAAAATTGCTAAAGCACCTAGATAACTTGAAATATCCAAAAAACAAAGTGTATCATCAAATTTCATCCCTAGACAGTCAAATCTAACACTAACGAGCTATGTGCGTGTCTCTCTTGGCAAAGGGTAGCAGGGAACGACGGGAGAGAGCGACTCCCAGAGAAAGAGGGTTGGAAGCGCAAAAGAGGGATGGCACCGCGCATCCCTGAGAACAGAACCAAATAAGAGACCAAGACCGTGAAGTACCGAGAGAGTAAGAGGGAGCTTTCTAGGTATATCGTATATACTGACACGACAAGGACGAAGCATATCCAGAGTAGTACACAGTAAAGAGGAGAAATAGAGAAGTGGGCTACGAGATAGGTATATAGCCACGTATAGATAGGGTGGTAGAACCGAGTAGAGAAGTGGGTAAGGGTGTACTACCCTAGCAAGGGAGGGTAGAGTGCCACGTCCTGGACTCTCGGGATAAGGTCGTATAGATGACACGAAGAAGAGTGTGTACACCGTACGTATACCTACACCCTGATCTAGTACAGTGTACGTGACGTAATCGTTGGTATAGGTGATTCTATAGAGGAGCAAGAGGGGCGTGGCCATGCGACGGTTTTGACCAATGAGCGCTCGAGCATCCCCGAGGGTAGCGGAAGGACAATATACACTGCTATGTAATACATAAAGCCAGTCGAGAATCGGTCTTCCTCTCGCTATGTATATCTGTATGTAGAGTATAGGCAAGTTCTATATACCTGTACCTAAGGATATACGTAGATATAACTTATACACTGTATATCTATACTATACTCTATGTACTATATATACCAAGTAGGTACCTAACGTACAGTGAATCTCTGGACCAAACAAAGAGACGAAGTCGAACGTCGAAGGATTGGCCATCCCGAGAACGGGACGACTGGATTGACGAAAGTTTAAGGCAGAATCGACGTATGCGACGAGGAGGACGCGAGGCTTGGACGAGGGCGTCCATCGGCAAGGATTGGACAGATCGATCTGATAGATCGACGATCGATCAAGGACGATCGTCGTTAAGATTACCGCACAAGAACCTCGCGGACTCCTACTCGGCTATCTTCGACTCCTTTTATGCTCCCGGTCATCCTTGTGCTCCTTATTCCCCTTTGGACTTTTCTCTTTTTTCTTTTTTCCCCGTCGACGACTTTTTTCGATTCTATGGTAATTACCAGACAGTGGGAACGAGGAGAGTTTACAGATACGCGGCGACATCAAAGAGCACGGTCGATCGATTAACGACAAATGATCTGATGTTATTCGAACGTATTTCAAGGAAATTTCGAAAACTTACGATTTTAGCCTTGAGCATCTTTCGCGAATATTCTTTATCTACGTAATATTGAAAGATACTTCTGATCGATCGTCGCGCGTTCAGTTCGTGCTGAAGAGAAATTGCCGACTGGTAAATTCAAATATTTATCTGGATAACGGCCAAGTATGTTCCTTTTTCGCAAAGTAAATCACAATTCTACACGATAAAAAAAAGACACGTTACTACGTACCTCGTTGGATATTGCTCATTTTCAAAGGAAATATTTAATATATCCAAAGGTTTCGGGAGGGAGGGGAGGGGATTGGGCAGTAGCAAAATCGTGGTGGTCTCATTAAACGCAAGCTCGCAGCGCAGCGAGCGCGACTACGTAATGAGAATCGGTTAATTAGAATGAGGCAAGCTAGATAGGTAGGCAGGCGTGTAGACACGTAGGCATGCAGGCAGACATACGAGTAAACCGTCAAGGACCCTGATGTACTAGCAGCTATATATATACATATGTACAGGACGATGTAATAGACCGCATAGTTTTTCACGCGTGTTAAATCCATGTAAAACGCACGTGTGTACGTATCCGCTGATAAAAAGATAGGCTGAGAGAAATTGAGAGAGAGAGAGAGAGAGAGAGAGAGAGAGAGAGAAAAAGAGAGTTGACAGGACAGAAGAGAATTGTGGGTAGAAATACACGAGAGCAAGCACAAGGGTAACGCGGACGGGTGTACCTGTGGTCGCATCCCGGCGACAACAATGGAAATTAAAAATGTGCCTGGAAGCGAGCGAGCACGAAAGGAAGTAAATGCGAAATGAACAAACCCGTCGCTTCCGTGTTTCCATGTTTCTCTTTTTCTTTTTCGTTCTCTGCGAGTCTACCCTGTAGAATGATGATATCCTGGCAATGCGCAACTCCCGTCGTAACGGCCGACGGATTCGCGGGACTCTCCTCCTAGGAGACAATGACGCTATACCTCGAATATCGACAACGCGGCCATCGCGTTTTCCCACGTAAAATGTCGGGAGTACAAGGTGCTTTTCTTTTTACTTTAACTTTTTCTTCTTCTTACGCTTCTCATTATTCTTTTTCGCTTCCTGACCCTGCTGAACTTTTCGTGGATTTTGATTGCGATTGCTGACAATCGTTCTTTTATAAGGCTTGCGAGTGTCTTCGTGTTTTTGGCAATTTGAAAAGAATTTTCTTTTTCATTCCCATTCGCCAGACTGTGTATCGGAGAAGATGAGAAGTTTTTGTGGTTTTCTGAATTTTTCTTTTCATTGACGATTTATGCGCGAGTCCAGGAGGCCTAGGTGACAGATAAGGCGAATGTAGAAGCAGGAGGTACGTAGATTAGGGAAAGGGGAAAATAATTCAAAATGATAATAAAGGGAAGTCACGATGAGGAATTGAGATTTTTCGCCAGCATCATCCGTGATCATAGATGGAGAGTCACAAAGCGTAGGAAGGTCTAAAGAGAAAAGCTTGGCTTGCCGATCGAAAAGCGACTAATAAAACCAATTGAAATTGGCTTCTGGTTTTCCTGGCTTTGCAACAGGGATAGAATACCGCTGTATAAGGTTTCTCAAAAGCTTAGAGAAGAACGGGAGAAAGGATGAAGTGCGACGACTTGTGGGCTGAAGGTAAGAAAAAAGAGATACTGATAGATTATGAAAGAAACGAAGAAAGGAGGGAAGAACCAAGGTTTGATGGTACGAAGGTAAGAGAAAGAAAATTCAACGGTTATATAAGTCATCTATATATACAAAGTGAAATAAAGCCATTTCGACGAAGTAACTGTGCAAATTTAATGTCCATTTTCTTTGTGCATTTCTATGAATTTATTTGAATTTTTTACTTCGAGACTATATAAATATTTTCGGGATTTCGAAATCTCTCAATATGTACCAGGTGCTCTGATCTCTCGTTGAATCAGCCATCTTTTGTGTACACGAAGAATCCTGTCTCATTTTCAAATATTACAAGAATCCCACGTATTTTACATGATAAGGAATCTCATTAATACTGTGCTAATCAAATGATACTTTCATGCATTAATTTACCAAATACATATTTTTTTATGAAACAGTATATAACGCTGTATACAGTTTACACACGGGATTACCCAAAATGTTGTTCATTACAAAATTTAAAAAAAAAGAACTCTACATCGCTCGGTACAATAGATTTCTACACAGATACGTATCATCCGTGAGGTCTCGTGAGCGCTCCAAACGTTTCCAGCGTCCTGGCACAGATGGCGCCAGCAGTGGCCATCAAAGCAAAGCGCGGAAATACGATCCCTCCTCGCTCCCCTTTACACTCGACAGAACAAAATCCCCCGAAACCAAGCCTTACGAGCAATTTCATTAATATATCCCATGAAAAAAAATATCTCCCTCAAATACAACAGGGACGTAATCAGGAGTTGCGGGCTGATGATTAAGAAAAATATATATCTCGGGTTACCCGATTAATTGGAAGAAGCGATTGGAGCAAGAGGGTTCGTAATAATCCTAAAGCCAAAAAAAAACACGTAGAAAATCACGTAGAATACGTTACAGTAACGCGCAGTAGAGTAGAACACATCATAGAGCACATAAGAGAATTACATAAGAGGTCCAAAGGAGTACAGACCCCTCTATAATTGCCCACCTGTATATTCCTATATACTAGGAACGTATACACGGTGGTATAGATATATCTCAGGATGTACGTACACGCATGAAGATCCGTGAACGTGCGCCTCGCGGTTGCGGGTAATCGGCGCATTTGTGAGAGAGCAATTAAGAAAATTAAGAGTCATTAATTAGCATTCACTTCCTCCGCGCGGCGCGTTCGTCGAGAACTGACACACAACGACCAGGAATTCTTTGTGCTGTGGGTACATTATCCGAAGGAGCTCTCTCGTGGCAATCCACTTAACTAAAGGAGCACGCGCGACTTCGCCATCGAACTTCCGGTGGAGCTTTCACTTTTTTCTTTATATTTTCCAAATTCACTCCCACTCTGCTCCAAAAGTACTGTTTCCCGAGCATTCTAAAAATCTTCGTAGACTCTTTTAAAATTACTTCAAAGAATTATGTTAACCCTCAACCGTCAATTCTAACCGCTTGCCCTCCTATCCGACGCGGCGAAGCGTTGAATTCTGGGAAAGCTCGATCGGGCGGGAAATTCAAAAAGGCAGGTGCACCTCATAAGAGAAAGCACGGTTTACCAAGTCCTTAACCACGATTCCCTTACGTGTCCCGTGGCATTCTTTTCGGGCGTCGACATAAAGTGTCCTAATCAGTTAATTAGGGTAATTCGAGGCGTCCAGTTAACAGCTAGCGGCACGGGTGCCGTCGGGTGCGTGGATTTAAATTAAAAAAGCACGCGACGCCCGCGAAAAACCAAGGGAGCACGAAGGTTCTCGTGGCACCAGTCAATATATCTACCTCACGCACCCCGAGCTGGCGGCTCGTACGCAAAGAGTACAAAGGAGTAAGACGCGTATGAAATTGCGTATAAAGTGAAAAGGAGACAGAGTGAACGAAAAAAAAAAAGAAAAATGGAGGACACGATAGAGAAATATACCTAACTCGTACGCCCACAGAGGAAATTCGGTAAGTTCGCACCGTAATCGCAATACGCATATGCACGCTTCGCTATCTGTACGAATAACATGCGTATGGAGAATAGCTTAGGGAGGAGTACGAAGTAAAAGATAGGGAGTCGGTACCTTTGATCTGACGTACGCACGCACACTGTGCTAAAACCACCCGATAGAGGGTGAGAGAATTTCCAAGAGTGAAGCATACGCACACGGGACAGAATAAAATACGCACACGTTTACAAGCGCGATTTTCAGTCTCCCGTGAATCTGCGCGTGTGTGTAAAATTCTACACCCATATACTCGCAATTCGCATATACACGTGCACTCGATTCACCATGCGAATCTCTATGGCGCGTATATGCGTAAGCACGCATGTCGCTACCCATACGCGTGCGTTACGGGCGATCGCTTTGTTTAGCCACGGTTGGCGCGCATTGTGCGTGTACGCGCTATATATTCGTGTACCTAGAAGTGGCACCGATCTGTAGAATGCAGAGGGAGGTGTATCTGCACTTAACGAAGGCCGATGCATTTCTTATGCACTCGTACTATATTATACGATAAAATAGTTTTAAGTGCGTATGACTGTGATATATATATAAATTTGATAATAACTATAAATATAGATAACAAATTGTAAACACGATATAAAGTCACTTTGTTTGAAAGGAATTCATTTTTTTTTAAATTCATCCATTCACTTGGCCTTTTCCCGCCTTTTTTTCAAACCAAGTGACACACGTAATACGTACAGTCTGTTTTATATTTATTTTGCTTTACACGTCGTTACTTGGATTATTAATACCATATCGATCTAGCTCTCGTCACCTTTGACTCTCGTGGAAATTATCTGACTTGTGGGTATGCATATGTATTTCTTTTTTTTTCGTTTAACTCGCCACGACTTTACTTGGCTATTTAACGCGGCATGCAAATTAATGACCGACTTTCCGAGGCGAGCGCGCGGCTTCTAACGACAGATCCTATTGGAGATTGGCCGAAACGAGTCGGGGAACTCGAGGGACTCGTGAACTCCGAGGCGGCCGATTCGTGTTGCCGCCTTCGGGACACGAACCACGAACGCGAACCTAGTTAACACGGTAGGATAATGATCTACACGTTACCGGCTCCGATAAATAGTTATAACCTAGCCCTCCGTAACGATCCCTGGCCCGTACTTTGTACCGATCGGAGTAATTGTTCCGCCCCTGCGCGTCGCAGAGAAATTCAGAAGAAAAGATAAATAAGAGAGGATGGATATATACCGATAGGATGGAGATACAATTTTCCATAAATTTGGTTAAACGAAAAAAATGGAAATTTAAAAAAAAGTCATGAATCACGATTCCACATTGGATTTACAAGGGTTCCCGAAGAGAGGGGATGAAAATATTGTAATGAAAAATTCAGCTGATTCCTTTAAGGGGTTAATTACATATGCATATGTAACGTATGCGTGTAGGGAGTTTCTATTTAAAAAAAATTATCGTCCATACGAACGCGACCGAGAAAAGCCGAAGAGCGTCGCGATTCCGTGAAAGGGTGGGGGAAGTAGACATGGGCGGTTTCGTATAAAAGTAAAATCGCGAAGAAGCGCGGAGCACGAGAGCGTTGTGGACCACCCGAGAGAGAAGTGGAAGGATTCGATGCGAAGCGGCGGCGCCGGCCATGGCTTTGGGGGGTCCCTTATCTGCCGCGAGTCCATCCGGGACCTGCCCACGTCCGCGCTCCCCCAGGAGTGCATCCTATTATCGATTCTGCATCCTTACGTAACCGGGAGACGGTGAATTCACGAGGCGAGCACGAAGGATTGAATAAGAATGGAAAAATCATGAGATACCTTTTTATCGTTCCCACACGAGACTCGATATACAAGATATTCATACATGCGCGTAATAAAAAGTAAGAGCGACCTTAACTGTCGACGCCTTAGAAATCGCCCATATGTCTAGCACCTTCGAGAATGTCTTCCTAAGAAATTGTCAGCCTTTGCCACACGTGGTAAACGTGGTCTCATGTAAATATATATATATATGTATATATAAACTTGTCCAAAGGCTGTTTCGAGGACTTCGCCGATTATGGGGCATTCACAACGGCAAACTGAAATGTTATTAAAAAAGAAAGAACTAAACCTTGGATTATCACAACATTGGAATTCTAATCTAAACTAACCTAACGTAACCATTTCTAAACCCATCACAGCTCCAGGTGCCTAGTATTGACAAATTTTGGAAAAATTCAGTGTGGTTGTCCGCTTTACGGTCCTGGAAACTGCCCTTAGATATACAATTCTTTGAGGACAGTCTTGGAAACAGCCAAATGTCCTCAAAGTTGCCACTGCATATATAAAGATGTCCTGGAAACTGCCCTCAGATATATTTATATCTACATACATATATAGATGGGTCCTCCACATGAGATCCTTTGGACCCGCATACGAGCTGTATTGTCCCGAAGAACGTATGGGTGGAGCTCTATATGTAGGCAGTAGTAGGTACGGTACCTTAATGTCGGCAGGATGAAAGCGAGAGCGGCCTTTGTCTTTTCGTTCGTCGAGCTGCCAGCAAGTAGCGGGCTCTGCGGGTAGCGCACGATTTAGGCAGGGAGAGAAACCGTACTTACGGTTTTCATATTGGCGACAAGCGACGACGCCGACGACCCGGGAACGCGGTTCAAGATTTTCGATTGAAAGAAGTTGTTGGTGAATTTCTTCCTTTTTTTTCTTTCCTCTTTCTCTCTTTCTTTCTTTCTTTCTCTTCCCCTCTCACTATAAATACAAGAATCTTTGAAAGTGCACAATCATTCGTGAACTTCCCGATCGGACGTTGAATCCGTTATTCTTGGAATTGATGTGAAATATTCTTCCTGGTAATAATAATGAAAGATGAGCGTTTACCTATCCGTCAAGAAAAAAAAAAGTGACAGTTTGATTTTACTGTCTCGTATAGCATATCCTGGGAATAATACTGGGTGGTGGTACCACGCTGGTACACCCGGTCACAAAGGAAGGACATTATTAATGTCAGAACGTCACAGAGAGAAGTTGCATAGCGGCGGAGTTGCATGTTTCCGCGATACAATATATAATTCCGCGTTCGCCAATAATTATAATGACTTCCAAGTTTCCTGTCGGCTCGCGCGCCACTACTTATTCGGAAGTTCTTCTCTTCGCTGTAACGTGCATAGTCACAGTCACAGTCGCAGTCGGCAGTAGCGTCCTCCTGCGTCCTCCTGCGTCCTCCTGCGTCCTCCTGCACGGTAATAAAGCGACATTACCCGACATGCGATTCCGCGATAAACTTTCGAAATTTATTCATCGAGAATACTGCCATTTGAATTATCCGTCGCGTCGCTATATAACGGTCGCCGTCATCTCCGCGTCCTTGGAAACCGCCATTATTATTCCTCCTTGAAAAATCGTACGACGATCCCTGCCAGTAGCAAGATCCTTTCCGTCCGTTCGTTTTATCCCGTATTTCAAAGAAACGTCAAATTCTTCACTACCAACCCCTACAAGGATAATATTGTCGTTACTCGAGGAGCTCATGAAGAGGGATGAAAAAAATAAAAGGGTACCAATGAGAGGACAGCAGGCAAATGTAACGGGAAGGTCCTCGAGAAACGCAATGGGGAGTCCTTATCGATTAAACTTAAGGGTAAGAAATACCTCGTTCTTTTTTTACCTCTTTCCTCTCTTTTTTTCCTCGAGGGTCTAATTTATGCGACTCTCCGTGCTTTTAACGGAGTTTAGAGTTCGGCGGCTAGCAGTACCACTCGACCCCTAAGGGAGCGTGACAGTGCCGGGGTTTTAAAGTATAAAATAAATTACGCCCGGAAAGGGATGATGGCGTGCGCCACGATGACACACTCCGATATCCGTTGTCGTGTCGAGGACTCCTCCTAGGATTTTGATTTATCGAATCGTGGATAATTTCTTAAAGGATCCCCAGCAACATATAAAATCAGAAATTATCCGCAAATCTATAAATTAACATAGAGCCAATTGTTATCCTATTAACGAACAAGGGAATGACGTAATCGTTATCATTAGAAATACATAATAATTTACAGTAACCATTGTCCATAATCTGTTTCTGTAGAAATTCATGCGTTTTAAGTAGGTAGGTGGGCACTTACTGTTCCCAAACAAAATTTACCAAGAAAGTAAGGAATAAAAAAATAATAATATTTAGCACTGACAAAAGGTACGTCAGACACGAAGAGAATATTCTTCCTTCCTCCTTACAGGATAATCGGGCTGGTTTTTCATTATTAGGGGGGCGACAGGATCGCGTGCTGGCTAAGATGTCGCGCGACCAAACGAGTAACGACGACTTCTCTTCTTCTCCTTTAGTCATGAGAGAACGAAGGACTCGTCCGACTTTGGCAAGAGAGAGAGAAATAAGATGGAAGTAGAGGACGAGGAAGAGGGCCCAAACCTGGAACCGGGAACCTGGCAAGTTGGAAGCGGAACCGTTCCGGGAAGCGTATGGGACGGTTTGCGCACGCAAATTTGACGTTACCGTCGGGAAGCGTTTAATTTGACGGAACTCGAAATGGCACGCGATCGTTTACCCTTCTCAAACGCGAAAACCGGACTCCAACCTAACCTAACCTTTAAAGTCCAACTCTTTGCTCTGTCTCTTGTTCGATGAATACAATGAGGAGGGGTTTGAGAGGATTCATTGATGTATTTTATACATCGATATATCTCGCTGATGACTTATATCAAATTAGAAATCAAAAAGTCTGATGGAAACGAATTTGAATGATTTCTTTTTTTTAACGAGGGAGAACGCTTTGGAAAATTCAAAAACTTTTTTATTCTTCCTCTTCGATTTCCTGCTTATTTCCTGCTTCGTGCCTGGACGGATTTCTATCTTGATTGTTTCACTGGTATATCGAGAATGAGTTCTCATGTGGAATTGTCGTCTATGAATCATCAGAGTTAATCTCGCCAACCCCATATTTTCCGTGGTCCTCCTTTTCCCTCCCCCCGCCTCTCTCTCTTTCCATTGTCGATTTCGACGCGTTTCCATCGAAGTTTCTAACTGCTGTGCGATACGCGGAACGGTAATGATAGAGTCTCTGATTAGGCATTAGATAAGGGCGGTTCGAATTGTCGAGGAAGTTAGTGTTTCTCGTGGTTAATTCGATACTATTGACATACTGGAAACACATGACAGTACTTACCCTTGGTCAAAAGTACGACTAGCTATAACAACAATAATAGCGAAGAGGTACACGAGGGAAGAGTTAGAAATAAGGGTGAATATCTATAGCGCAATTTATAGTGGATGAGGGTAAAAGTTTCAGTCGATGTCAGCGCCGTTGCCAGGACAAACATTGCAATCGCTTAGGAGGCCTAATTGTTTCGAAATGGCGGCGAATCATGAATAATTATCGGCATGCATGCAGAAAGCGAAATTGCGCGGGCCTCCGTAAAGGGCCATTAGCTAGAAATAACCGGTTGCATAATTGAAATTAACATACGCGAACCGACAATCGCTAATGGCCGTGCGGCTTTCTTCGCCGCTCTAGAAACTACCCTGTCGCCCATTTTCTCTCACTGTGCTGCTGCTGTCTTTATTATTAACGACGCCACCTTCGACTCGGTAACTTTACTTTACAGTATATCCACACGGTTATCTGCAATTTTTATACTTTTCCTTAGTCGTTACAAGTCGAGAACCGCACAATTGACGCCATTTTAAATAACCATTATTTAATACGTAAGAAGTCTTCAGCAACCCTATAAAAAATGCTGCATCTACAATCCGAACACTGGCGCCACCTACGTAGGACGTCTTATGCTCCGTACTAATTTACACCTGACAAAACACTGTCTATTGCAATGCCCTGAGAATTCCAGGGTATGGTTTTTTTTACTAATTCGCGAAATTCATACATGAAAAGAGCAGCTGCTGCCAGTTTGCCGTCGAAGGGTGAGACGGCGGGGGATGGTGGGATGTAGAAAGTAGGAGGTGGGAGCTGAAGGTTTAACGGCTGTACGTCACGAGACAATCGGCTAAGAAACGAGCGACGCCACGAAGGTCGACGAAGGTTCGAGGCCTTTGGAGAAGGGTTGCTCTACGTTGAGGAGAATCGCGACATTAACGATGAAATGGAATGGGCAATGACTTTCGGCCACCTTTCTCTATCGTTATTAAACCGATCCGCTAACTTGTTTTCTAGTTTACAAAAATGATCCTCCGTGTTCCTGTTATTTCTTGCTCGTTCGCGTCTTCGAGGGAAATTGGTTCTGCTCTACTACGAGGTTTTTAGCGGCTATGACGAGTTTAAGGGGTAGTCTAGGTCGAACGGATCATTGGTGGGGTAAATTAACAGTTTTCGTACACGCCATTTCGCCGTTCTTGAGACCTTTAGTGACTTGGCCTGTGACGCTTGTGACAGACTTATTAAAAGATTCTCAAGGATTAGTTTTCTACCGTATTTGGTCAATTCAAGATTGTAGAATTTCTTCTGCAAATGTTAATGGATAATAAATTTGATAAGTCACTCACTTTCATAATGTGTCTGCCATGCTAAAGCTCCACATAGCAGCGCCAGTGTCTTTCCACTACCTGTAGGACTTTCCAAGAGACAGTTCTGTTCTTTGGCGCATCCTTGAATGAGCTGTAACAATTGTTATAATTGAAAACTAATGCATTTGTTACATGATTTTCTAACAGCTTAAACAAGTTACCATATTCATTACAGCGATTTGGCAGGAGTACGGTTTAACAGGAAACTTTACAGGAACCCCAGCTATTGTTATTTCATGCTGCGCACTGTCTACTACTGTTTCATTTTTGGATTCTTGTTTTACGGTTGGACAACTTTCTATAGTAAATGGCTGTGTTTCAATGTAGGAATCATCCTTTTCCTGTTTTATTTTTATATGTTGCCAAATCTTCTGTCTTTTAAGAGTCTTTTCAGAATTTTCATTGCCAATTTTACCAGCCCAATTAAAAGAGCTTCGTTTTTTCCCATTCTCAAAAGCATGAGTATTAATTGACTGTGCGTTACTACAACAAGGCTCTTGCGTGGTGGAATTATTATGATCTTCTTTCTCCGGTGATAACTGTGCAGCCAATTTTCTTTGTTCTGTTCCAGTATTGTTCATAGAACAAGGTCGTTTTAAAAAACCCATTAAGAGAGAAGGCGATGTCTCATTCTTATCATTTACTTCTGAACCACTTAAACTATCCTCATCGTCAGATATTAGGACAGGTTCATCGTTGAGATTCACTGGATCGGTCGAATTCTGTTTTATTTTCTTCATCTTAGCTGACATTTTTCTTGGATATATCTGACGTATTCTATTACAAGTACAAGGTATACTGCAACATACATATAAAATCCATCAATATTCTCTTCTGAAAAAAATTTAACTTGTTCGATATTCCTAACCATAATATTTTACAGTACTTATAAACATCATTAAGAGTTCCTTAATAGCACCAATGACTTTAATGACACGTATAATTAATATTCACACTATCTATTAACACATTAAAAGTTAAAGACGTTCCTTAAAACTTCTGTCAAATACATCTAACCTTAAATTCATCTCGTTTATCAGATACGTACTTACTCAGAATCGTCGATAAAATCTTGACTATAATAGTTAATCACAGTATAAATACACACAATAGCCAAACTTGCGATAAGAATGATAATCATGCCTCAACATTCCGTCACAGGAAAGAAATGAATAGCGAAAAACAGTCTTATCCAGGCACGTGAATGTTTTCGCGCCCTTACTGTTGAAATAGCGCCACATGTACCCGGCATGTACACAATGACGTATGAGAAATCGACACCCATTTGAATCTAAAGTAATAACAGTAACAATTAGCACATTAAAATACTCCACATAAAAAAACGTAAGCCCTAACAAGTAACACGTACGATATAAGGAATAGAAAATCCTTATTTGATTGGTTCTTTCGGATGCTAGCAGCCATACGTGCTTCCTCTTACGACTTACTTTCCTTATGTACAGCGTTCCTTAGCGCCATTTGATTAGTTATAAATAATTAAAACTAAAATCTAAATGCATATAACGTTGACAAATATACAGTCATGTTTCAAAATCGTTAAACCCTATTCCTGCTGTATTATTATCAATTTGAAATAACTATTTAGGTGCAGACAGTCCTACGATTTACATATTTAAAATTTTCAAAGTCGTGGCTTTTCTGATTTACGTCGTCATTGTAATAAATCGGAGGAACGGAAAGCGTCCATAACGAGTTGAAAATTTACTTTTAAAATCAGTTAATTCTATCCGATTCACCTAAGGAAACGTGACGATATTAACTCGTAGTTTCGTGTAGTATATTATTCAAAGCCTCACAAGACGTTCTGACGACGTCACAAAACCCATCGGTGCGTCTTTGCATTCGTGAAGAGACATTTTGAGGGACGAGCTGCAACTAACGTATTCGTGTGGAACGGTAGTCGTAAAATACAACAAAAAGAAGGGGAACCCTTCATTACTCTGAAATGTGCCAAATTGCGTGTAACAACCCCTCCTAATATGTAGACACGGCGCCGACATTTTCTTCGGTATCTGTTTTGGGGTGGTATGTATTTTTTTTCCACATACTCTTTATTACAGTGTGTCAGATGTATCACATAATACGCCATATGTATCTACAAGGTTATGAATACATATTTCCCGTTGTATAAATTCGAGAAACACGAATACATTTGAAAATACCTCTAATAGTATATACGTACTTCAGTAAGACGTTCTAAAATCTCGTCAAAGTGATCGTCTTGACGTTTTATTTTTCAAACTCATATTTTTCATATCTTTAACGAGATTTCTTAATGGCGTTTCAGGGAAACGGATACAAATGCCATCAGGACGTGTCGATGTATCAAATTTGACTACTGGGGGTAAGTATAATCCACCTAATCTCTACAGGGCACACTTGAAGTTCACTTGGGACTCGAAATCAGTGAAGTCCGAGGACCGACTGGACATTCATCCGCCCTATCTTAACCGCGTGCACGAAATATGAAATATAAATAAAACATATTCTTACTCCAGCATGCAATAAAAATGCGGGGAGATAAAAGCAATGCGCGAGGAATACGAAATGCTGGTAAGCTCTATCTCGTTCCTATTCTTTCTTTCTCTCTCTCTCACACTCTTCACTTCTTGGAGTCTGCTTTGTCTCTGTCTCTTTTTTCTCATTTACGAGTGTTCCCCCTTTTTTCTTCTCCCCCTTCTTCTTTCTCAACCATCCCCTACCTTATCCCATGCGTCGTCCACTACGTAGAAGAGCGCATGGCCGGTGATTGCCGGACAGAAGCTGAAATATTTTTATTTCCCGTCCAAGAGGCTCCCGGGCCACATTTTATATTTACGGTCACACAATGGACCGATTTCTCATGCTCTCGGTTTCGCGATGGAACCACGGCCGTGGGCATTTTCATAATATTCATGATTTGTCATCTGTAACCATGTCGACCGGACCCGTTTGCTTGTATACGGGAAATTAATGAAAGGCAAACTTTCCTTTCTTACCACCCTTGCGTTTTGTAATCAGTCAACCTGGTAATAAGATTTAAATAAAGGGACTCGCAATTAATTGTAATCTAACATTTAGAAAATTTAATAACATCCCACTGAGTTATTGAATTCGAAAAAGTACCAGCTTAATGGTGACCACGTCGTCTGTCGTTGATGACTAAGGCAAGCGTAATGGCAATGCGCGTCGTTGAGACTGTCGCAAGTTAATTAAGGGTGCATTCGCAACATTTTCCTATCCTATATGGAGTTTATTTCTGGTCCTATCTGTGGACTGTATCTATTGACTTCATGATAAGATAAGTTCCATGGAATAGGAAGAGAATAGATAGTCATCTGTTGGCCGCACATCCAGCTTCGGTCACCCCTGAAGACCATATGCGGTCTTCTTATCGTCCCTGTATACTACTTTGCCGTTTACAATTCCACCTAAGGCCTGAAATTGTTCACGAGTCACAGGCTGATACGGAAGGGATGATTCCTGACGTGGAGGGGATGTCCATTGGTATATGAAAGTTCTCTGATCGCATTGAGTAGGTACAATGTGCACACCTATGTACCTAGGCGACGTTCGAAAGAGGCCAGACTACAAAACTAAAACAAAAGAATCATGCTGGTCCGAGGGTGAGGAAGTTGCGAGGAAGAGAAAACTGCCGGTCCGTGGAAAAGTCGCAGGGATATCTTTTGTCCAGCTTGGAATTCTCAAGAATTTCGAAAGCAGGTAGCCAAGTTTTCTGTCTACCTTCATAACTAAAAATATGACAATCTTAATATTTTCCAGATTGAGTTAGAGGATGGACCTTCCGGACGTTCGCGTAAGGGATGGAATTTAATTTCAGAAAATACAGCACTTTCATAAGGAAACTCAGAGCGACAATATTAATTTTATCTGTTTACAATATCGCCAGATCGTATATGACGTCAGTAACAGGATTAATATCGATAATGAAAAAAATCCCTACAAGGAATGCCATTGGGATTTTTTTTTTACTAAGGGTAAGACAGACCAAGAGTCGCGCAATGCGGAGAACCTGAAATATTTAAGAAGAACACGACAATAGATTTTCCGTGAGGGTCGTCGAGGGACATCGATCAGATGTGATCACGCTGGAATTAGCCGTCCCTTGCAGGACTCAGGACTTAGGACTCTCACCCCACGTACACAGAACTACCCCTTGGACATCCCCTGGACTTATACCCCAGTCTACACATCCTATCCTCGAGGAAGAAAAGTCGAGAGACGAATTAGACGTTGAGGGGGAAAATAGTTTTCTATAAAAAAAATTCGACAATCTACCAACGATAGACCGTAAATTTATGCTGGTATTTAATAATTTCGACACGCAAGGATGTTTCTTGTAAAGTCGAGCGGGCGACATTTTTCCACTTATCTTCCCTTTAACTTTATTCTTAATCTTTTCATTCGTATCTTTCTTCTTTCTTTCTTTCTTTCTTTTTCTACGCTTTTTCTCCTTGCCAACCAGACGAGACGAGTATAACGATAAAATATGGATCCGGGCGAGCGCGGCAGCTCGCGTTTTTCGCCATAAAGGAACGTCACGGCAAATTAATCGTGCGACAAGCTAGGAGATGTGTGATTTAATAAAAAGGCTTCCCCTCCACGAGTGGAATGGCGCCCTGCCGTGTAATAAGTTTAGTTTCTGCGGCGAAAACCATAAAACACCGAGTCTCACAGCGTGATACGGTGTTCGCGGTGCTCGAATTCAAGATATACGCCTACCCTCCTCGTTATGGTTTCGCTTTTCTGATATATGCGCCACCCTCTCACCCTTCATTTCAGCCCCCCTTACACTTACCGATTCCTTTACTTTGACAATTCCGACATTGTACCATCCTACAGTGCACTCTCATTAAAGAATCAAGTTAAACTTACTGCTATAGTACACATGGATATGTCCATAACCTTTTTTCAAATTACGTTACAAACAGACTCTCTCTCACTTTGATGCACAACTCATCAATCTCTCTCGTTCACTTGTTATCATTAATCCATATGTCATAAATAGACAGAGGAAAATACGTTATGGACATTAGTAGTTGGCGAGGTCAAATAGACTAATACGATATATACATATATTTTTGTACTAGAGAGATTATTACAGTGGAATATAATAATAATTACCCTTATAATTGTTATATGTCCAGTGGAGTATCTGTCCATGAATTTTTATTCCGAGTTCTCTTTAACAATAACATAGGAATCCCATAAGAATATCCCATAAGATATAATAGGGTTGTTCACTCGTCCACTCATTTCAAGTATTTCTTGGCAGTTCTGATCTATCTGTAATTTCAGTTATAACATAGAAAATTTTCTGGAGATACTTTTGTCGTGAGTAAAGGAGAAGCAGCTTTGAAAACTGATCATATAGAAGCAGAGCAGGAGCTGGTAGTTGGTAATAGGAAATATCCAATTGGCCTAGGAAGTTATTAGGGTGTGATTTCATTTGAGAATTTGTCGCGAAACCGCCGTAACCTCCTATAGTCACCCACTCACCCCCTCCGGTGGCGGGTTAAATGGCCGGTGCAAAAAAGTCATAAAATAAGTTATAATTTGGCGCAGTCGGCTTCGGCGTCGCCCTGCTCAATGTCCTGTATGATCACCGCATCTCACTCGAGTGAACTTTACCCCAGTCCACCACCCTCGTTCTGGGCTAAATTTGCAGACGGAATTGGGATGGTTCTCATCTCTCAGTATCCCTTAGTCGGTATAACTGCGACTCCATAGACACCAGTGTGGTCATACAGGAGAGGGTGAGGTCTGTCGATGTGAGAATTTCCTGAAACTTCAACAAGACGCTGCACCCTTATGCAAAATTTCTAAGCAAAAAACTTTAACTCCTGCTAAAAAGAAAAGTTAATCACTGTATTAACAAGAAAATTTACAACCAAATTACTGCAACGGGCTAGCCAATGAAAGTATGAGAGTTAATAAGGTTAAATGTCAAGCTAAAATGAAAAATGTCAAAAGGGTGCGTATGGAGGGACGAGTATGATTTTAAGGGTGTGAGGGGGTTAAAGGTCGGCACGCGCGATTGAAGTGTCAAGAGTTATGTACCGGAAAGGGAATGATCATTCCGAGAAGATCTTTATGATTATGCCTGGTATAGGTGAATGATTCAAATTTTAAACACGCAGGTTCATCAGCTTCTTTAGGGTGACGGGGGTGGGGTGTGGGGAGGTGTATTATATTTCATTATCCCGTGTGGCGCCAAAAGTGCAAGGACCGTCTTCCTTATTCTTCAGGTATTCCTTGTGGCTTTTCTCGTTAAGGGTTGGTAACGTTTTCGACTGGATCCAAACGGGTTTTGCGGAAACGGTAAATTCGATGAGGGTTCCTCGACAAAGGACTACGGGACGTAATGGACACCGTAAACGCCGGAAAGGAGCAATAACTCGCGACGCGTCCCATTCTTCACGCTGTCCGCTCTCGCACATGTCGACTCTCTTTATCTCATTCTATCCCACTCTCCTTTCTCACGGAGTCTCTCATTCTCTCCCTTATTACACCATCTTTTTTATTCTCATCCCGCTTCAAGAGCATTCGAGGAAGGAAGGATCATTCGACGAACAGAAGGTGCGTCCTACAGTTTCAATATAAAGATCACTGAATGCAAAATTATCCAATGATTTTTTTCAAAATATACACATATATAACTACTTAATAGAACCAAATTTATATATCCACAGTGAAAATCTATAGCAAAGACAGTGATATAAAATTCACCCCTCCAAAAAAAAGGATTTCAAGGACTAATGACAAGAGAGTAACAAGCGAATCTACACGGGTGATTCGCCAAGTACAACGGATCCCCTGGTATATACATGGGAAACCGGCGATCGGATTCTGTAACAGGACGATGAGGAGGTTGGACCTGGGTAATAAATCCTGTTGGGGATGGCGAGGGTGTGGTCAAACGCAGAGTCGAACCAGGCCCCATATCCGCGTCTGCGAATCTATAAACGCCATGCAAAAGCACTATACGTGTGCGTGCGTGTCCTGGCTCCTGATACAAACGATCCTGCGACCGCTGGTCAAACAGGACCAGCACTATATGTCCGCGTCAACGGCATATCCTCGACATCGGCTACCCTATGCTTAACGGCGTGACCTTTTCTATTCACTTATATATACGCCATACAGTTGGGCCCTTCTAACTCTTGTCCACTATACAGATACTATTCTGAACGTTTACCAGTTTTTCTCCCCTTTCACGTAAAATCGTCGATCCCACGATTTATTCGCGTCAATGATCTTACCGGAAGGAGGGGTATCTTGATGGATTACCAGTACCGATCTGAGTTTACCCGATATTTCACGTCTCAGCAGTCCCATTCATTTTGGGCCGCGCTTATCTTTTCAATTAAACGCACGCGTATGGTACGATATTTTTATTTCTTGTGGATCATTTTTTTTGGGACTCATAAGGAAGTCAGGGGAACGTATCTTAGGTGTGCTTTATTTTTCTCTTGCTACAAGGCCCATTTTCTAGAGGAAGTAACACATCTCGCGGAAGGGTGCGCCGTAGGTCCCTGGGTTCCCCTGGCGGTTTAAGTAACTGTAACCGAGCTGGGCATTAAAGTGACAGAAATTGGCCGCGCCTGAAGCGTCGTCGACTGGCCCAATGGCGAACGACGCGGAATCATTTCCATATTGTAATGTCCCGTATCCTGTCGCCGGCCGACTGATATTATGCGCTAACAAACCATTTAGACCAGGTGTTAAATTGTCTGTGACGCCTGAACCCGACGCCCTCTCTGCCCTCTTACCCACCATTACCATTGTTATTATACTGGCACGGCTGACAAGGTAGCTATAGAATATATACATCTCGATGGTTGTTCTTAGATATTAAAAAAAAATATTATACAATTAACTAAGCTTATCTTGACGACTCTAATTGAAAAAAGAAAATTGTTTCTTCATTCTATTTCTACATTTTTCTCTTCTCCACTGTTTATCCGCTACCCCCACAGGCTTCCCTCGTTCGAGGAAATTGACTTTCCAACTGAAGTGGAAACCATGTTCGTGCAATGTGATCCGCAGACATTTCAAAGTGTCTTCTGTATTATTACTGTTATTATTATGCCAAATGTAAGACAACGCGAAGGAAAGCGGAAGAGGTCTAAAAAAAGGACATAGGTAAAGGGGAGAAGGAATGAGATGGAGATAGAGAAGGGGAGAGAAAGAGAGAGAGAGAGAAAGAAAAGGGTGAGCGTCGAGCTAATGGCCGTAATCGTTGTAAATTGGCTGGAAAAATGGCTGTCAAACCGAAACGCGAGCGGAACACCGAGGCAAAGGGGTGTGTTAGAGTGGAACCCTTATTAACTGCGCTTGGCACGATGATTTTCGAATTCTCATGGAAACGCACCAGTTTATCTCCGTCTACCTGTATATACCTATATACAGCGTCCCGTAATAGAGATCTCAAAATCGTTGCCACAAGGGGACAGATAAAACAAAATTTTGAAATTCTCCCTCATAACCTCTCTTTATTCTTTCTTTTTCTTTTAAATAGATTCAAACGGAACCTGCGCTTCCACGTTTAATTACAGCATGTAATATCGTTAAGGCACCGTTTCCACGAGCGATAACTATCTCGAAGACGTACGAGTATAAAAAAATGTTAAATTCGAGTGTGACTGCTCTTTTTCGTGATCTCAGCTGCCCGAGCGGCGCATCCAATTTACGCCTCTTCTAGCGATAATTTTCCACATCACGAAGTGCCGCAGTGAAGTGCTCGAGTAGACGCGTGTACAAACAAGAGTCTGATTTTTT
>JARQST010000399.1:1326727-1391356 GCA_030142225.1 Pachycephus smyrnensis | reverse complement strand
CGATAATTTTCCACATCACGAAGTGCCGCAGTGAAGTGCTCGAGTAGACGCGTGTACAAACAAGAGTCTGATTTTTTTCAAACTTATTTTATACAATAATTTCAATGGCTACATAGACGAAAATCATATTCATTCAATCACTTCAACTTGGCTATGGGATAAGCTTTGTGATTTTTTGTAATACTTTCGAAATAATCCAATCAATTATTTTTCAAAAATTCATTAACCCTTCCAACAGTCTAACCCTTTCCGAGCTCTCACTACTAAAAATAGTTAGTCACAGTAAGCGAGCATGGCGCTGAGTAATAATTTCACCGGTTACGAAGGTGAAATGGTAGTATAAATGCGGGGCCCACACACGGGTTAGCTCGCGCCTAGTGGCGTGTGTGGGCCCCGCTCAGCCGACCATAGGGATGGCCTTACTGTCCCCTTATCTCACCTCATTACTCGGCCTTAACTGCGGCAAACACTTAAAACACTATCGCGTCGGCTTCCGTAATTCTGGAAGAAAGCAACGGCGGTTAATTCGACGGGCGGGACTGACTTGCCGAAGTAGCTATAGGGTACATACGAACCAGTTGGGCCCGTAGGGGCCCAACCGAGTACGAATAAATCCGAAGCGATATACTTTTCTTTTTTGACCACTGCTATCTTGATCATAGGGTGAAATACGAGTAAGTAGACAAGGAAGCTTACACAACTTTAATATATCTAATTTGAATATCTATATATGATCTATAGTAGGTGATCCTTAATTAGATCTTAAATATTTAATCATATCCCACCGGTTTCTTCACCTTGCTCTTTTACTTCATATACATGTAGTATACGTTATACAAAGGATACTCAATAGGTATTTCTAATCTATGAATTCCATATGTCTACTCAATTGCATGATGCACGCAGGATTCGTGCACTCTTCCGGTTGCACGTGAGATCGTGCCGAACGGTTTAGAAATCGATTGGAGACATCAGGAACGACCCAGTTCCGGTTGACACAGCGATTAATTTATAATGCTACTGTAAATAGAAGGCCGATTAACGGTTGGGAATTGGGATGCGCTGGTACCAACTGTCACTGGCTGTGAGTAGGAACCACGAGCAATAAAAGGAGCAAAAGGTTGTAGGTACAGTCAGTTGCGGGACTAGGACGTATATCGGTAAGACTGGTGAACGTATTGGATGACGACAGGTTGACGACAGGATGACGACAGGATAACGAGACATTGACAGGCCAATTTAATTCTAAGCGTAGTAATAATTCCCTGCGATAGTAATGCTATAGCTATGAAAACACACCCTGGAACGGTTTCGTGAAACCAGGGTATGATATTCTACTTACTCTGTTTCAAGGGGATGGTTTTACTCTAATGGCTCGGCTAACCTCTAATTTTCCGAGTGATCGATAGTGGCGCCGCCACCCTTACGACCCGATATTTACCGTACGAAGAAGAATATGAAAGAGAATAAAGAAAAGCGCACGGTATACTCCTCATAGTAGCTTCTATTTTTTGTTGCATTTCTTTCCACCAGTCTCAACCCCTGCAAACTGCTGCGCGATCTAACCTCTGGCAGAGCCATTCGATGGGCCCACGGGAATGGGACTCGACAGAGTTGGACAGACTGTCCGCGGCAGCGTCCACGACAAAAGTGAATTCTCTTCGAGATGGGCCCGTTCGCTGTTTCACACCCTAAGTGGCGCGCGGCGTCCTCTCATCGCGCTGCCAAACACAACCCTAAAAGGGTCTCGCGCACTGTCACTGACACAACTGACACGGACGAAAGCCGACTGAATAAAAGATGAGATTCACACCGAGTCTTGTTCGCGGCTCCTTTCGGTTTTTCTGTGGCTTTCATGTGCCAACGGTAGCTTCGAGTTTGGGTCCCTCCCCTCCTCTTCGTCCTCGTGCAGTTGTAGTCTTCTAAGTCACTTCCAGTTCTCACCGGATACCCTTGAAGTCCCTTGCAAAATCGAATTGGGACTTACGACAGTGTTTAGTATGGTCTTCGATAAGTTATGCGTATTTATTTAATCTTTCTTGTTATCGCATTACGTCATTGGTTATAACCAGGCGCCGTATAATTTGCACGAGCGCCCCCTCTTCGTCTCTTTCTTTCTCTCTGGTTTTGGTACATGAAAACGCGTATTATTCAGCGCCTTCTGAGTTGCGTGCATTATCGGCGGTATGCGTGAGCCCGTGAAACGCACAGCTGTTGACCCGCAGCTAAAAAGCATACTAAATAACCGCCGTAAAGGCAAATAATGACCTGAAGTGGACACGTACGACATTCTCGCTTCCACACGATTCTGTTTCTCTTTCTCTCTCTTTCTCTCTCTCTCTCACGCACTCACTTCATCGTATAACTTTCCTGAACCCTCACGCATACTTACGCACCTTGCTTAAGTGACTTACACGCTATTCCGAATAATTGATACTTGCTCGAACTGTTGGACGTGTGTCTCCTTTACACTTGGCGAACATCGCAGTTTCACGATACTTTTCGTGCCAGTATTTATACCGACTACCGATAGCACAAATGACAGTTATCATTGGTATTTAATTGGATAAATTTCATTACACGACTTTGTATACACGCTCTGTCTCTTAAATTGCGTATACATAATTAACGACAAAGAAAAACGTACTGTTGACGTAAACTTATGCTCGTCTATCCCTACGAAGTGATGGCGTGTCTAGGAAGTTTAGTTAAACTTCTTCGTGGTTCCTTAGAAGTTGAGATTTCTTTATTATCAAAGTGCACTTGCATAGAAGTTTCGCAAACCAGCTACATGTACGAGGCAAGAGCTCGTGAAGGTGCGTTCACATCGTTCAATCGTCGGGTCGCTTGGAGAGCCGTATATTTCTGGTCACTAACGTAAATTGTCACTGGTGTGAGGTCGGCCTAATTCTAATGTCGGACAACGCACGGGAAGCCCCTTAAAACTCTTTGCGTGTTGCGGCAGTGCAGCCACTACGACGGATATGAAAAAGGAGGAGGGAAAAAGGAGGAGGGAAAAAGAAGGAAAAGAAAAACATAAGGGACGAAGGCCAACACAGCCCTCATATAGGAATATATATATATATATACGTATTTACTATAGCACCAGTCTGGTATATGACAGGCAGTATCTACTCGAGGTAATCCCAATAAAAAATTGCTCTCTCTTCGATAAATTAATACTTCCCGTCCTACGCTTGACTTTACAAACTTTTTCAGGGTTGGTCAGCATGCTGGGCACTCAGGGCTAGGTGGGAAAAGTTAATCGACCGAGAAGACCAACACAAGAGAGTCTACCAGGTCATCGGTGGCATCGTAAACGAATTAAAGGTTTTCTCTCTGGAGTGAAGGCGCTGTAAACCGATCCGATTAAAATGGCGCTGTAAAGTCCCTCGTAAAGGCCAATTAACACGGGGCGTGTGACTCGGATTATAAGTCATCCACGTAGTATACACGTATGCGGTTACGTATATCCATCTGTGTATTCACATTACAGCTGCTGTTGTAAAACTTTAGGTAATACTTAGCTCATGAGTTCTTTCACTCGATAAAATATTCCAGCAATTTGGATAGGCTAATTATGATAATCGTCAAGTATACGGTCATTAGGTAGATTCAATACCTATGTGGTGTATAAATATAAAATTCGAATGACAGGTATAAACTGTAAAAAAACACCTGTATCGTCCGTAGCCAAGATTTTCAGAGTTAAAAAAATCTTCTTAATCAACTCGTGTGTGTGTGTATATATATACGTACGTGAGATTTGATTTTTCCGTGTATTCTTTTTCGTTCAATGAAGAATTTTCGAAAACAGGATCCGTCCAAGCGATGAGAAAGATAAGAGGGTCTAGTGTTATTTAAGGGTTTGTGTACAGTTAGTTCTTCGCACGAAGCGAGAATTATAATGACACCCCAGTATAACGTCCTACAGGAACAACCAAGCAGTATATAGTAATAGCCCTGCGCATTCCTCCACGCGTTTTATATACCCCATGGAAGTAAGATCAGCGTGGAACAGCCTGTATAAATCATAAAGACACAACAGCGTGTTTTTCCTTATCCCCAGTCGGGATCGTTTCTGGCCTAGCGAAACCATCGAGAGGACCCTTCCAGAATCCTTGGTCTAATATTTCAGCAAAATGAAGAAAAAAAAAAAGAAAATACAAAAACTATCTTCGTACTGTATCCACATTCGTTTCAATCATTCGTTACGCTACCTGCAGTCTCTTGCACGATTCCTGGCTCAGGACAGGCAGGTGACGACTTCTGCTCTCAAGTAGGTATTCGATTCATCTCGCTCTGGAGAACTGCAGTCTTAGTGCACGTAGTCAGTGACGGACTAACGGGGAATGTCGCCCTGGAATTAAGGTCCAGGAACGCGAAGAGCAGGGACGTAGATAGGGACGGTAGCAGTTGCTGCTGTAGGAGGAACGAAGGTGCGTGAGGAGGAGATAGAGAAATATGTGAAATGGTTGTGAGTCTGTATATAGGTAGACTGATATATATATATATAGATAGGAATGAGAACAGGGAAGGCAAAAGGGAGTCAAAGGAAGGAGTCGAGAATGCCAGGAGAAGACGAGACGAGAACGACCGCTTCGCTGATGGATGGAGCCCAGTTGAGTTCAGGGGCGTAGAAGCCTGGCGTGACATCTGGCGTTCACTACTGTAACCCATTATTATAAAGAAATCCGCTCTCTACGCTACTGTCGCGAACCGGGGGCGACGTCCAGTTTTTCACGAAGAGACAAGTGTCGCCCGACACCATTGCCCCCTTCGCGAAAACCACATTCACGTATGCTACCTGCTTCGCGGCTATCTTCGCGTGCTACCTGTTTTCAAGCTTAAGGAGAACGTCTTCTCGCGTCGACATCACGGATCCCAACCTGCTTTCTTCGCGAGGATGATGAGTTCAGCAGAAGTCAAGTAAACGCCGCTATCGGAAACGATATGATAAGACTTAATTTTAAAAATTTTCATTATCCTACTATCTTCGTAAAGAAAAAAATTACATTGAATAAATGAAATTTTTCGGAAGAATTAAAATTTTACACTTCAAGATTTCCGGATGTTGCCTTCTACTATCTATACTTATAATAGTGCACAAAGGGAAGGATACGTCCGGGAGTATTTTCCATCGTTTACAGAGATAGTCATCGGCTACTGTAAGTCTTATACTGTGTATATATATATACATCGTACCTATATATATTTACACATATGTTACGTCTACGAGTACGTATGCGCCGGTTGGGTGCTCGTTCAAAGTTCAGTAAGCGTAGTGATAGTAGTGATAGTAGTTGTAGCAGTGAAGTTAGCTAGTAGAGGATTCGAGAAGAACTTCAGAGTGAGTCTGAAGAGTGATGCACTATGGGTACTGCAGTTTTCCATCTGCCTTCCACTGCTTTACCAATGTATCTTCTTCCCCTGCGCTCTTTTCAACCCTCTCACACTTCTCACTGTAGGTTCCAATCTTTCGCTCTCTTTTCGTCTCTTCCTAGAGAGATAAGAAAGAACTCCGCCGCACTTCTCTCCTTTTACTTTGTTACTACTGCGCCGATACAATCCGAAACTCTAAGAGTCTAAAGGTTCTTTCTTGACGTTGAGGTTTCCAGTCCTTAAGTGTCTGTTTATGCGAATGTCAGGGCGAGCAGGTTTGCTATTCGAGGAGTCGCCATTCCTGACGTAGCTTCGGGTCTTGAAAGGTTTAAAAGGTTGGAGCTACCGACTATGAGGTTAGAATTTAATTATTTAGTTTCCGGTAAACTGGTGAGAAATTCGTTAAAATCTCGAGATTTTGTATTGGAGGGGAGAGATAAAGAGTTTTTTTTTTTTTAATATTATATCCGAGAGATATTCTCGTATCTCTTTTGGTCCATTAGCTGTATATAGGTACTTACCTAAACTACCTACTTCTTGGTCTCTTATGTTAGATCATGATTGGACGTACCGTCGGTTATTAGTTATTAGTACCTAGGATGCATTATGGCAGAGACGGTGTGTGGAGGTAATACGTTTTAATACCGTTTCCGAGAAAGTCCCTACGTTGCTAACTCACCACCATCACCTCCCTTCGTCAAAGCCTAATAGACTTTATTGTTTTACGACCCAATTATAGATTACTTTTATGAGCCAAGTGGTGCCCCAAGTGCATACACTATACAAGAGCGGTCGTCCTTGCTCCTCTAACGAATCGTACAAAAAAGTCACACGAATTTTCATCTGCAGAAATTTTTACCTCCACTTTAATTTACAGCGATATATATATCTATACACACTTGTTTAAGTAGCATATACTATCATCATTATTTTCACTCTATACTCTCACCGACGAATCTCTATACTCGCCCGAAGAATCCTTCGCAGCATCCGATCATCTCATCCCGTGAGAATTCTCAGTTATCCCGCATCGCGTGATCTCTTACGATATTACTGAACTGTCCGATCTTCTTCCAGTCAACGATATATCCCAACTCCGACCGGCTGTAGGTTCACGTAAGCTAACACGGGATTCGATTTTTTAAATCCGTTACGCACTTTTTATTACAATTTTTGTTTTATTACTCCACGCATCTTTTATTCGCCTGATTTTCAATCTGGTCGCGCCTTTATTTGAATCCTCGTTGACGTGCCTTATGTCAAGTTTCTCAGGTCCGCGCGCATCGCTCCCTTGTTTCTTGAGGAGGGTTCTGATACTATCAGTGAAAGAGTTGAGATTTTGGTAGTTGGGCCACGTCTCGGGTTTTTTCGTTTGCCACAACGCGGGAGAGAAAAAAAAGAAATAAAAATACAGAAAGGAAAAAGATGAGGTTCCGTATGCAGACTGTCTCGTTTCTCGGGCTATCCTCGTGCACCGGAAACCGTAGGGCAACTTTATCTGGCTGCATCTGACACCCTACGGGCTGGTGTACATCGTACGACGGACCTTATACATGTAAGGAAACGTAGTTGCATTCACGTGCGTATGTGAAAAACGTGTGTCGTCACGACACGCGGCACGTTTTCACGGGCGTGTTTTTCTACACGTTCTTCACGTCGTTGAGTTTGGGTCCGTGAGATTGGGCCTGGTTGTCTCCGATGGCGGTCTTTTCAAAAACCGAAAGGGCTGCCGGGTATTGTCTTGCTGAGGATGAAAATTTTAGTGTTGGAAGGGTCAGTTACGACGGAGAATATTTTTCGTATTTTTATTTCACTATAGCGGTTTGTCGATGCGTTACGTTTTTTGGAATTTTTTTTTTCTTCCTCCACTATCCATCTCTCCGTGACTCTCTAGTTTGAAAAAAAAAACTACACTCTTAATGGCGCGCGATATCTCCTGAAACGTTTTTACCTTTACGACCTTTCGAGTAGTGAGGCAGATACGAGTGATTGTCGGATAAGAGATGCTTCTGGGAATTACGCGATTCTCAACGCGAGGATACGGTCCAGGACGCTATTAAATCGGGCCACGTATCCTTCAGGAAGTCAAAGCCCATTCTATTTAGACAGTCATAGAGTGAGTCAAGGGTAGTTCATTCCCATTGCTACCGATAAAAGTGGACAGATGTCCTAAGCAATGTAGCTACTCCAATACAGCATCCCGAGGGAATAGAGAGATCAATCTGTCCTGGAAGGATCCTTAAATCTCTCTAGTCCTGTACCAGGGTGTCAAAAAGATAAAATATCGACCGAAAATCTTATTTTAATCCATAACGAAATACCTCGAAAAATTCTGAATTCAAGAACTATTAAATGACATTTTCACATAACTGTATCAGACATATAATAAGTGTAGTAAAAAGGATTTGAAAAAAATCTTTTTATTCAGATTTCCCGTTACCTCTTAACCGTTGGTCCATCGGTCCGATTCCAAGCGATAAGCATCGTACGACGAAAGACTCGAAAGTGCCATTGACTTTGGAACTTAGTATAGGCATCCGGTAAACCGGACGTTGTGGCGTGCATATAATCCAATGGGCCGTATAGGTCCCTCTATATGGGGCCTTATGTGTAGAACGTATATAGCGGCTTCTCTGACCGCGGAAGATTCAGCCTAATTAACTGTGTTGGCCGCGAGGCCTCGTTTGCGCGGCACGGGATCAGACCGACTGAGAAGTCAGTCTAAGGATGCTGAGCACTGGCGACCACGTTACCAACCTATCTATACCTACCTACCAGTTGGGTGGTCAAGGGATTCCAGTTTCTTGATAATTGATCGAGCTGTTTCGACACCCGACCTCCTATGAGGAATACCGAAACACCATGGACAGGGAATTCACCATAGAATCGAACAGTCACGGAGAGGCATACGGGTAACCATAATTCAGGGAACCACCGATAGCAGTAAGAAAAACGACAAAATTTCATCCCATAATGACAGTCTATAGGATCTTGAGATTTTTTTATTCTGTTTTTTTTTTTTATGAACTAGACTGTTATCATAAGGGATGATTTTGGCAATTTATTTTTCTCATGGTTTTACCGTTGATACTCTTACCAATTGAACAGATCTGTGCACAGGATGCTAGGGGTGGTTTTACATAGGGGTGTCTGACTCTGACTCATCTTTGGTGGTATCGGTATCACCCCAAGCGTTATCACCATTCTCGATACAACTACCCCTGGGCCTCTACCCCTCAGATACGTAACATATTTGTGTCGGTTCGCTTGGCCACCCCAATCCCTCTACGGTACAAGGGGGTTGCGTTTATTCGTTTGTGAAATTAGTACTGGTCTTGTCGTGTTTCACGATCCCTAGACTATCCCGATGCCTTATACCGTTACTATTGCTATTAGGATACTACCCTTACTGTATAGTACAGTATACCGTCTATCCAATTGTACAGGAACGCTACTGTAAGCTACAGTATCGTTAGTATGTCCCAGACAGTAGATACTCATCGGTGCATACTACACGGCAGAATACTTAACAGCACTGCCAGATGACCGTACGGCCAGACCCGTTAAATTTACGAGTGTGGATAATCGCCTCTATACTAATTTCAAATTAGTCATTGCAGAATATGGCCACGGCCATTTTCAAGTAGTTAGCACTTTCTAAAACGCGCTACCGATCTTTTCACTCGGACACTTACCAATAGATATATACATACATACGTATAGCGTGGAGTTCGCATAAAGTGGTACAAAACAATTTTGATTTTTTCTTTTACCCGTACACCCTTCATTTTCTCCCACTTTAACTTCAGCGACACCGTCTGTACCGATTAACTGGTAATTTCCTTGTAATTAGAAAGTTACCGATACCTTCATCATAATTTATCAACACTTAACGCGAGTCTCAAGCCCGTACCCGTAGGAAATCTATTTCAAAATTTTGTTAAACAAGTAAAAAAAGATTCTTTTCTACTTCAATAATTTTTAACCTTAAGATACTACTGTCTCTGGTGACGATCCACCGGGTCGTTTCTATCGATCGAATGACGCGAAAAGCTGACCCTGAGGGGAGGGATGGTATAAATCAATTGTCACGCGAGCCGTTTTAATCCGATCGAGAGATCCGCCGAGGCGGCCGCTTTTAACGCTTCCGCCGCGACTTTTTAACGAGCGACGGTCGCGGCCAGGCGTCGCGACGTCTCCGCACTTTCATTTACTTCCAATATTCACCCTCCTTATATTACGTACCACGCCTCTTCCTCCAAGCTCATACATATACATACGCACACAAGGGATCGACAGAACCCAATCTGCGTTACGTGTCATCAAAAAGTGCGAAAGCTTAATTCGTGCAATTGGATATCACAGTTGAACGAGTCGCAATCAGGATCCTGATAAAAGACTTTACATGGGGAATTGTGAATTCCATCATAAAATCGTTAAACGTTCCATATCGAGTATACTACGTGCGTATGCCAATTCACGTGCTCTTATACGTATAATAATCTATAGTAAGTGCAACATAAGTTTCTGAATCATTTTTTCTGTATAACCCGTGCTGACTATATATACAACTGGATGATAACTACGTAGACGAGCCTAGTAAGGACTTACCAGTTTGACCATTATAGGCAGGACTATAGAGACAACTTTATACGAGTGGCTGTCGCCGTTCTTAGGCGCCGTTCACACCTGTGAATGTTCGATACAGCGACTGGACGACAATGATTTAAGGTCGAGTTGAAAAATTCCATTTTTCTTTTTTCTTGCAAACGAGTTATCGAAATTTTTTCCTAATTTTACACCTTTCGTCCACGGGTGGAAAAATGGACTTCGCGTACGAGTGAGAAAATTTTGGAAATAATCTTTTTCAAAAAGTGTAACAGGATTCGACACACGAGTGGTACATAACCAAGAGGAGTTGAGAAACAGCATTGGGATTTACGGTAGCTAACGATTCTTCGGGTTTTTGTCGTACGCCAAGAGAGTCGACAGACAGACGGACCACTCGATGTTTCACTCAGCGCCACTCGAGGTCCCCGTCCTCGTCCTCGTCCTCGTAAGAAGGCTAAAAACTGGCAGGTACCGTAAACGCGTGTAACAGGAGATACGCATACAGGTGAATAGGACTCGAAGGAAGGAGATTAAGAAGAACGAGAGGCAGGTAAATAAGAAGAGAAAAAAAAGTATGTAAAAGTGTAAAATAATGAAAATATCAAACACGCGCGATAGCCGTATAAGTAAAATAAATGATTTATTTTAATATAAAGTGAATTTCTTCTCTTTTATTTATTTTCTCTTTTTTTTCTTTTATCTTATTTCCTTCTGAAACGGTTCTCCTCTGTCGGGAACGCACGGAGAACAGGCGACGACAGCAGCTGTGTCAGGCTCACCTGTTGGTCCCAACCTAATTACGTAGCTGGGTATAAAACGTTGAATACCCACGAATAATATATGTATATACGTAATACATATGTGAAAGGTATATATGGGTATACGAGGGATGAGACAACGACAAGATTTATCGACTGATTCGACTCTGGTCTGGGACCTCACAAGAAATATACAGAAGCTCGAAATCGGAGTAAAATTGAAATCTCTACAGCCTCCGACTCTTAATATCTTTAATTGATCTTACGGAGTTGAGTCGAGATCGAGTTTGATTTTAATTCATTCCGTTTTAATCGCGATCGTTTCTGTACCCCTGTGTTCGCATTCTATTTACGCACTTCGTATACGCGTGTTTCACGTGTGTATAGCCACGCAGCTATCCATCGATTTCCTCTTGTATCACCGTTGGATGTAGGTTAGGTTACGTTAGGCTCTCTACTCAAGGCATTTTCTAGTGTCTCTATACGTTGGAAACGCGCACGTAACAGGGCTACGGCGTGGATAACTGCTTAGCGGTGCCTCAATTAAGATCGGCGATCGCGAGAAGTCATAAAGTATCGTGAGACAAGCTGAAATCTAGTTGTCTAGCTGGCAGATGACCTCATCGCGACCATTAGCCACTACGTGAAAAAGTGGCGCTGCCTTTCATGGCTGCGTTCTATACCTCGCCTGCTGTCCGACTCCTTGTCGCGTATCCTTTTTCAGTGGATTCTTAATTGCTTATTTCTCGGGATCTTTGAATAAGAGCCAATTCGCCTCTGGTGCGTGCGCACGGCATGAGTCTCCAGTTGCGACAAGTAGAAGGTCGCAAAGAGACGAAGTGAACTAGAAAAAAAAGAGTTGAGGAGCGTGGAGGGGGAAACTTTTTTTTAAATTAACAGAAACAGGACACGCGAGGAGACACTCTTGTTTAGTCGTGACGTACATTATTCATCGTGCAAGATACGTCTGTAGGAGTATCCTTAATATTTGATTTTTCTCAAAATTATTCAAGACTTTTGTCATTTTTGTTCGAGTAAAATGAGACAGCGTCTATCTTTTATTTAGGAGCATCTGTCCAGCTTCTTGCATCACTGACTACCGAATCTTCACCACTCAAAGGAATTAAAGGCGTCGATCAGCACGGAGGCTAAATGATACGTTTGGAAAATTACGTGTCGTGAAACGACCTTCTAGAGATGCGTGTAACGATCGAACGTTTAGGTTAGGTTGCCAGGAAAGTGACGCAGGTGTTACGAAGGGATACTGAGTGGAGCCGAATACTTTTTTATACTTCAATTAGGATACCAGATACTTTTTTTTCCCTAGAAGATAGAAAACGGTGGTTTTACGCCGGTTGGATTTTGAGAATGGATCCTTACAAGGTATTTAATAGCCTGAAAATGTATAAGGAATAGGAAAGCTAATGGGTTAAAAGGAAAGAAGATGTTATATGGTGGATTCGGACGATTTTTCCGTTGGCCGAGGAGGCGTCGACGTGTCCCTAGGATATAAACGGGGTGTCGCAGGTGTCGAGACAGGGTCTAGTTATTTATTTATTTACTTATTTCGCTGGCCCCAGTGAGAGAGTGCAAGCGGGGGGAGCCATTGGTCTTTGAGGAGAGCCGGCTCATTTCGTGATTAAAAGACGTTACGGACGCCTTTGGAGAAGCGTGTGTGTGGCGGCCGCGGTCCGCGCCATATTTTAATGCTTAATAGCTCTCGCCTTTCTCGGCTCGTTACGATCCAAGAGCGAGAGAGGTATATGAAGGATAAGAAGGAGAGTGTAAAAATAAGGCAAAGAGAAACTAAAGAGAGACCGAAGAATTCGGGTGGGAGAGACTCGTTCGATTTGAAGCTAAAAATTGCCTTATTCAAACGTATCGCAAAGTAATGGCCGATCCGAATGAGAATCTTGAAGCGTTGAACGTCTAAATCGACAGTGGCCTGGTTTTTCTATTGACAGCCAATAAATCGTCCTATCTAATTTGCCAGTGAACTGACCAAGGAATCGTTAGAGTTCTATGTTAATTAATTAGCATCGAGTCAAAGCCAAGTGCAGGTATCCATACGTAATTAGTAAAAGCGTATACCCCCGTTTAATAAATCTAAGGAATATTTTTTCCTTATATACAATTTAGCGTGCTAATTTAAAATTACGAGCCTTTAATAAGGCCCGCTCAAGAGACTCAATGGAATAATAGCTGGGACTTAAGATCGTTGACGATGGTGGGCCCACGGCACGGCGGGAAATGGAATAAAATATCGGATGAGGCCCGAGGAAGGCCCAAGGAGGTGCTGCGCGCATAGTCCAAGTGGTAAACTGGATAAGAGAGAGGTGGGGCCTTAGCGGGGCCCGGCGAGTTTGTCGCCGCGGGAGGCCCTCACGCACGAGGCACACTAACCACCGAAAAACCAACATCGGCGCCGACAAATAACTACCCGTATTATCCGATCTTGTAGGCTACCATCTCACCACGAGTCCTTTGTGAGTTCTGGCGTTATATACGTATGACGATCTGTGCCAGCTCCCGAGCGCACCCTAACTTGACTATTGTTTTTATTTTTTATTCTCTACTCTCCCTATCTCTCTCTCTCGTTCTCTTTCTCTTTCTCTTCACGTTTCTCCACTCGATCTAGCGATATTATCAGCTAGTCTGAAATTTCCAGAGAGATAACACGATCGAACTCTCCATGTCTTCTAGACTCTCTACATAGGTCCTCTACCTTGGTCTTGCTTGGTCCATCAGTTGCGTAGCGACTTGTAACGTTGCCTCAGGAGAAATGTAGCTGTTTGGCGTGTCCGCGGATCGGCAAAAGCCGGCAGAGTACTTGAAGTACCAAGGATTGTAGGTAGAAGGATATGTAGGTGGGTAGGTAGGTAGATAGGTAGGTAGGTATAGGTAGTAAAGGAAGGTAAAAGAGGAATGGTAAGCACGGGAACCTCGCAGCGCCCCGAAGATGCTCGAGGCCGATTGTAAATCAGGGCAAATTGATCGCAAATCAGCTGCGTCCCTCCCACACATGTGACTTCGGCTCGCACATGCGACTCAGGCTCGCGGCTTAGTCCAGGCTCACACCGCGATGCCTTGCCGGATCGCCGGCTACACCTTAAGGCGGCGTCGGTCCCACAAACGTGCCGACAAACGCTGTCTCGCTAGGAACCTCCTCTCCCTCTCACGTATGGGCCCTCCTTTACTCTCCTTTACTCCGCTTTACTCCGCTTTACTCTCTGGGCGCCGTGGGGACTCACTCTTACTCCTTCCCCACGAGAATTTCTCCCACTATGAGAGGCGTCCTCGTAGCTGGGATCCGCAGCGTGAATACGCGCCTTAAACTGTGCCCCACTGGATGGAGGCACTCTCGCGTCAAGCCAAGGGCCCCAGGTGCAAATCAGGCCCAGATTTAGCCTGTCTCACTGTTAGGGATCTCTCTTTCACGCTGCATTTTCTGGCAGATGGACACATTTAGGGCCCTACATTCATCCGTTCACCATCCGTTAACGATACGGGGTGTCATCCACTATGGCTAACTGTTCAGGATCAAAGGGATGAAGGGACTATTTTACTCGGATAGACAGGTACTATAAGGGTGCAAATGATTGGACTCTAAGTGCCGACTCTCCTGGGACCTATATAGGTAGCTAAACCTCCAGGCAAAATACACTCGACAGTCTTTATAGAGTATACCGTACGCGGAGGACGTAACAGAGGAGGAACGGGCCCCGTTCGCGTCGGATGGACACGGACAGGTCCGCATTGTATTCCGCGGCCAGTAAATCCTCCGAAGCACGGAGTGTAAATGAGACCCAGGCTCCCGGGGCCCGTGGAGTGTTACCGGGCTGCGAGTCCATCCCAGGAGTAGGAACCAGGCCCCGGAGCCACGGAGATTTATCTCCCGGCGACGGTGCAGCAGCCCTTTGTCGCTGACCGCGGTGAGAAGTTCGCATTTTTCACCATTTTTTCTCCCTTCCTTCCTCACCATTCTCCACAAGCATCCTCCGCGAGCCACCACGTTTTCGCCTTACGTGCACTTGCGCGCGCATCCAACCTTCTTCGACTCTACCCAACCAGATACCACCACTTTCGTACTACCGTTCCGTAGCTACCGGAATTGACGTCCTTTTAAACCGGCCATGAAAATCCACCGTCCACTTTGCATGGCTAACACACGGCCGACACCTTAACCCCGTCCACGATTCAATCCTTTAGGTTATCCGAAACCAGCCACCTTACCTCCAATGGACAATCCTCTAATTTTCAGAACCCAACCAGGACGATCCCGATGATCAAAGGGACGCCGACGTGCTATCGCTTTCTAATCTAAAGTTCTTCGATTAATTCCTACCAGCCGTTTCCACTAAGCGTCTACCTATATATATAGGCATATAACGTCCTACTACGTTTCTATATACAATAACGACAAGTATATCATACACTTCTCGCATAACCTCCAATATACCTATACAATTTCTAACCTCACAATAAATCAATAAAGTCGTACCTTTTTTTAATTTGAAATTTTTTTTTCTTTTTCCATTCTCTCTCAAACTTCATATCCGCACTCTACTCGGTACGTGGATGTTATTATGCCACTTTCCACTCTTTCCCGGATTCCTACTCGAACGGGGTGTTCGCCCATAGCACGATACGTGTTTCCGTTTCTCAGGTCGCACGCTATCGTAATGACGGGTGTCGCCCTCTACCACGGTTGGTAACTGCCAACTTCGGTAACTGCCCTTGTCCCGTTCTCATATACATTCACGCACCCTTCCTCCAGTAATACGTCTCTTTTGTATGTTGGCTGCGCGGAGTATCTATGGAGGCATGGCTTATGCTCATACGTGTTTACACGCATGTGAATTTCTCTATGCGGCTGAACTCGCACACCGAGAGAATGCGGAGCCACGGCCGCTGCCGCGTAATTCCATGCTGGCGGAAAATGCTAATGATACCTTTCCAGAAGTGCAGGCATCTATGTCCTACCTTCTAATGTAATACTTTATTGTCGAAACGATGGATTATAGGTGGAATCGCGGCTCTACATTCGCAGGATGTTACGAGAGAGTTTTTCGAACTTTGGATAATTAATTTATACGATTCTGTAGGAGGGACGCGTTATGGGCACAATTTTTTTTCTTTTTAGTGAAACATAATTTTTTGAATTTCAATAAACTTAATTGTGCATGGGTGAAATTTACAAAAATTGATTCTTTTTTAGTGAAATACATTCTGGAGAGGTTGTGACGTAGGGATTGTTGAAAATCTTGAAATTTCCTTGTTGAGATAGATTGTTGTCGTCCTATGGGCTCCTTGGGTATCATGGGGGAACGATAAGGGCGGAGACTTCGAATACGCGAAAAGTGTAAAACCTAGAAAGTTTGTTAAATCAATGCTTGGAATTACCATAAAATAGTAATAATAAGACGTACGTCCTTTCTGAGAGTCATAAGGATCCAAGTCGCTCGACTTCATCGAACCCCTAAACTATAGACCCGAATAATCAAACAGTATAAAAATTACATAAAAAAATCAGAATTAAATCCATTTGAAAATATCTAAAAAATTCTAACCCGCAAACTAAAATTCCTATATAGTAAAAAAAAAAGATGTAGCAATTTGAAAAATATACGAAAATAAACTCTGTCCTCGGAGGAAAGATCTTATCTCCATGTCAACGACATAATGTCAAGCAATAAAGATCCTTCAACGTCCACCCCATAATTTACAACGAGTAATTAAACGAAAATTTTATTTATACAAATTACCCGATTACTCACCCAAAAATCCGTCATGAAAACTATATAAAATGAAAGAACATTTTTTTTTCCTTCCTCCGATCTCTCGATCTACAAAAGTGAATTAAAAAATTCTGTGCAACAAGAATTTCGCTCTTTTTTTTTCTTTTATTAAACCAACACAAATTCCTCCCCATACAACATACGTCTTTCTAATTCCTAAGCACAAGACTAGGATCCACCTTGCGATTCCTGGCGAACGCGTCGACGAAAATAAGAGAGCAGACTGATTTAAAAGGGGTCTGAGGTTATCGTGTCCCAACTAAAGACATACGCCCTTGTCCCGCAAAGTTCCATGGGTCCGGGGCGAACCAATTTGTATGCTGATGGCTATCTCCATAGAATAATTTATAAACGATATTAAACCAAGCTCTTTCAGCAGAGCACGCTACACGCTTGGTACCGAGCAGCCCAGTGAACCGAGTCAGGAGTCCTTTTCCCGTAGAGGGGTTAAGGGGGTTAGGTTAGTCTGATTTAAATTTACCACCGATCGCTCGAAAATGCGATCTGCAATCGCGATGCCTCCTCGCTGATAACTCCGATCGTACACGTAATAGATAACAATTCATCTAGAGCGATTTACGTTCAACGAATAGATAATATTTTTTACCTGTCATCCCTACCACTTCGGCCATTCCGCGTCTGACTCGCTAACCTTTGAATCTACTTACTACTGTTATAGATATAAATATCTCATGTTAAATTGGAGTAGTTCTTTTGCTTTAAATTACTGACTATTTTTTTACTCAGTCTGGTTGACTGTCTGTTTGATTATCGTTACCAGGTAAAGGGGGGGAGAGAGGGCGGGCACTTACACGGTGACACGAGCTAACGCGAAGAAGCCACCAGGTAGACTTTCGTGTTTCGGCCGATTAACTTTGAAACCCGTCATTATATGGAGAACGGAGAGAATTGAAAAATGAGTGAATTCGGGGGGAGTGGAGGGGGTACGGCAGTTTAGCTTGTTAATACATAAGATGGCATGAGAATACTTTATTAAGAGAGAAGAGGAATGAGAATGACCTTTTACCTTTTTTTTTTCCTTCTTGTTTTTTTTTTCTTTACACATTCTTAATTCGTCGAAGCCAAGTTTTTTTCGAGAAATTTTTTGGGACTATATCGAGACGTTGTGCATGTTTATTAATCGTGTCGCGACTACTGGCTATTAGTCTAGTCGGCAATTAAGAGCTCGTATTAATTAGTCTCTTATCTTTTGAATCTCACGAGATTTAACGGTCCTTTAAATTCGAATTTATCGATGGGAGTTCGTACGTCTTATGATGCACTTGACCCCTGACTAATTTTTTGTGATTAACGTGTGTTACTCAACAGTTACGTCAGAATTGGATAACAGTATAAAGAATATCGGTTGATGAGAATATCTGCTAGTAGGTAAATTTTAAGTATTGCTATAGCTATGTATTTAGTTACGAATGTTCATAATTACCTTTTACTTGGAGATTTATGAATTTTTCTTTAACGCTATTTTCTTCTGACCCGTATCAAACAGAATCTTTATGGGTTCGTTGATAATTTTGAAACAAATGAAGTTTTGAAAAAAAAGAAGAGAAATATTACCCGTCACTGTCTTATCTCTGCAGCGTTACACTCTTCCTCGAATCTCTGTCGAACGAAGTAAAAAAAATTCCTGAAATTAGAAAACAGAATATTTTCTCGACGTACAGAGAGAGTCTAGTTTAAATTTCATTGAGCTACCGCCAAAATCAATATTATTGATAATTAATTCGAAATCGGAATTACGGGAAATACGTAATTCGCATAATCTACGAAGCATGATATTGCTTCTTCACGGTCGATTAATGCGACTCAATTGATATATAATGACCGCGGGTTTCCTTTTCACTCGAAGGGGAATATTTTAATTACCCTTTTATGTACTTATTATTTTCGTAAGTCGTTCCAGTTGAATTTCATTAAAAAAATATATATATCATCAATTTATTTAATCGAGTACGTACTTAATTTATTCTTCTGCGAAACGAATGTACCCATTGTGCAACAATTAATTGTGACAATGCCAGTACGATTAATTAATCAGAACAGGAACGGGTGTTGAGGATCATCGAGATGTGAAAATGAAGGAGGCCATTTTGTATTTTTAAATTAATATATAATTCTTAGTCATGTGGGTTCTTGGAGGGCTGGGGGTTTAGGGTGTACAATATACAATACAAGCCATAGGAATATGATTCTCGGGGGGGTTGGGACGTAAAAGGGGTGGGATTGGAAAATTCAGGATAATACGGCCGCGCAGGGCCTTATTATTGCTTTTCAGGGTTTGAGGCTCTGGGATTTTGGGGACCCGTTTGAAAATCAACCGCAGGGCCGCGCGCAATTGGGAAATGGAAGAAATAAACGTCTTTGAGCAAATCTTCGAAAATTATATAAAGGGTCAAACAATTAATGCAACTGGTAGATTTTTATGCAGCCAGGTGCTCACGGCCCTGCGCTGCGCCCTTTTCGCATACGTAAACGTTTACTTGGTATTCCGAGTTTCTTCCTTCCCCGCGAATTTCTTTGTAATCTCTCCCCTCCCTTCGTTTCTTGTCGTCGCCATTTTACATCGATTCTTTATTTCTCATACTTTTTCACTGATAATTCCCATGTGCAGTTTCACATCAAACGCTCCCACGCACGTCTATGTTAAAGCAAGGACAATTTTCGACACTGTCATTTTTACTTGTTTCGCCAATTTTCTTCCAAGGATTTCTTTCTCGTAATATATACAGCGTTAATATTTGGCAGACAATTTGCCAATAGACATTTTTCAATTTCTTACGAATCGATATAATAATAAATAAATGATAGATATTTTGTACAATCTTTTATTCTCAGTGACTTTCTTTTTTCTTCGAAAAAAAAAACCTTGCCAGTTTATTTTTTAGGTAAATCTTAAAAAAAAACCTCTCACGTCAAATCCTTGGAATTCGAAAAATGTCCCTTTCAATATTGACAGGCTGCAACCCAGAACAAATTTGTCAATTTTCTCTAAATCGTCTAATTTACGAAAAATCCGAAATTTTCTTTAATCGATATTCGCAATCGCGACTATAAGAACTAAAAATATATCTTTCGAATATAATTTCCAAATCTCAAGTATCTACGCAAAATATCCAAATCAAAAAAAACTATTTCCAAACGTCCCTTTAACACGAAGTACCGGGTTGCAGCTACAAGACTAGTTTAAATTTCAAGAACAGCGCGAAGATGCGTTCGGTGTACACGTGTACGTATTCGCAACGAATTTTTCGAAAAAAGGCGAGAGAGAAAGGAAAGATATTGAAAATTGGTAAAATGATAACGCGGGTATGTTATATAGCAGTCGTAGGCTTTTTCATAGCGCATACAAACGATAAAGACTTCTTTCTTTTATTCATTCATTTTGAGTCTCCACTTATAATCTCTGATCGAGTGTGAGTTTTTTTTTGTTTCTATGTATATATATATACCATGTGTCCCTGTGTACTATGTATGTTTACATAATGTATTCGAATGAGTGTGTACGCGTGTCATTTGCATATGTAGTGTCAGTGTTTTCGCGCGCGCGCGCGCGTGTGTGTATTCTCTAAGAAAACTCACACGATTTGATTTGCAAGTTAATCGACGTCCTATTACATATTTAATAATTATCTACATCAATTGCTACCTTTTTTATACATTTTTGCGGAATCGCTCGAATTTTTATCACGAAAACGAGAGAAAAAAGCTAAGATCATTACAAAAACAACGAAGCGTCCCGGAGTACGTAACAACGAAGACGTGTAATAAAAGATTACGAAATTTTCAGCCGCTTGGCGACTCCTCGAATATCGGAAAAGGAACCCTGAGCTCGTTTCTTTTTTTTTATATTTATTTTCCCCCACTTTTCTGTCACTCCGCATTCGTGTGTTTCCGTGAATAATCGCTCGCGCTCGTGAAACACATTCGAACGATCCCGAGAGACTACGAGTAGGTAAAAGTTTCGCGAGAGATTACTATTCGTAAAAATCATGATAGAGAGTTCACAAAAGGGTCATGACTAAATAGGGATCGTTGATTAAGGCTTTTTTTTATGAAATTCCCTTTTTCCCCTCTCTTTCTGCAATCTCAAAGAATGACGAGAGAAGCGATCGAAACGGTTTGTTTTTCCAAAATTTCACGACGACAAACAGAATGGATTATTCGATATTACGTGACAAGCAGACATAAGGGAGAGGCTGATGAAATTATATGAAAAAATAGAAAAAATAACAATGGCGGCGCGAGGAAGAGCCCTTTTACGTAGAATGCACAAAAATACGAATGATAAGTGAATAAAAGCAAAATGGAAACGTGAAAGGAAGTAAGAGAAAAGGACACGTGGAACGAGAAGAATGGCGAGAATTTGTATGTACGTATCCTTTGTCGTGCTCTCCCAACTACAGTATCTTTTTTTAACGATAAACCCCTCCTCCGACACTGCACCCTGTTTCCCTAATTCTAACATTTTCTCGCTCGACTCAGCTCGTTTCCCACGGTGTCCCCACCCTTCGGCGTTTATCGTCAGCGATCGAGGCGTTTTAACCGGGCGGCGGTGCGTTTTTATGCGTTGATCGTTTACGACTCTTATTAATGAATATAATAATATATTTAATAATTAATACAGACGATAATGCGTATCTATATATGTATATATATAACGTATATGATATATACGTATATACATTATACATATAGGTTCGTGTATTCTCGTGTAGTATGTGTCATCGAGTGTGTGTATATATATATATTTATATATATATATATTTATAATATTTATATGTATTATGTATATCGCTAGGGTACATATTTACAATGGGGCTCTCGAGGTCCTGGGTTCTCACTGCAATTAGTGGAGGTGCTTTTTATATTGCAAATATCATCCTAATTATTCACTTATACTTAGTATTCGCAGGTAGAACTCCCAAACGTATCTCTCCCCTCTTCGATCTTTCGCGTACGTCTCTTATCTCTTTTTTTTATCGCACCATTCTCTCTCACTCTCTCTCGCACGCTCAATAACACAATCACTCGCATCCATCGTGATCGATTTTTATTTTTTAATTAATCCTTGCACCGTATGCTCCTTCAGTCATATGGGTAATAATGTACAGCACTGCGGCACTTATGCGAAAGGGCAACCGCGAGAGCGGCAACAGCGTCGGCAACATCAGGAGCAGTAACAGCAGCGGCAGCAGCAATGGCGGCGGCGGCGGCAGGCGGCATCCAGCTCTAGAAGAATTAGCCGATGGCGTCCCATGTCTTCGCTGTAGCTTGTCGCCTTTAATAGTAATCTATGGATCCGTCTTAAAAACCTAGATCTCTCGTTCATTAAAATCGTAATTGTGCTCTTGGGGTTCTCTATGTACACTTGACGGGAGGGAAGGGGGGCTTAAACGCTCGGGAGAGGCACGAGCGTCGCGACGCGTCGGGCTCACCGAAGTCGATCGCTACTCCAGGCGTCGCCCTTGGAAAAAATTGCACTTTGTAGCTCGAGACTTCCCACGGGATGCGTATCGAGGAACGACCTGCAGGACACAGGACTCTTTCGTTAATTTTTCCTTGGATTTTTTTTTTGTATGGTGGACTATCCATACATCCTGGAGGTGTGAAACGTCCGTATCGCTAACTGGATGTCCGAGGAGTCCCGCTGGTACCCAGTGACATTGACTTTGGATTAGGATTGTCCTGGCTCGATCGACAGACACCAAGATCCGGCTACGACGGCTCCGACGTGGAATCCGGTTCGAATTCTCGATCGTCCAGTGAGTCCTCGCTACTGGAATGATCCTGGTGATGATCCTCGTGGTCGTCTTGATGATCGGTGCTTGTCACGCGGTCATTCTCCTGTCACGGACTCCCTCCTCCTGTGTCCGCGTCCCCTCTGTGTCCGGGCGTCAAGCTGGGACTACGTCGTCTCTTGTCCTGAAGACCGTTCACCATGTTCTCTATTGACTTGAGGTTACCGCTCGTCGAATTCGTCGAGGTCGTCGAGGTCAATCCAGTAGGCGTTGGTGAACCCGTGGGTGGTCTTGGCGGTGGTGACCTTGGACTTAGCGTTCTGCTTCCTGGGGTGACTGTCTCGAAGGCTGAACCATGCGACGGCGCCGGCAGAGTATATGGCGCAAAACGGTGTCCCTTGAGCTGGTGAAGAGGACTTGCCAGAGGATGAGGATAGTGGGCGAACAATGCCGGATGTTGAGACGCTGCCAGAGCCAATTGGGCATTGAATAGCATTCCCGGTGTAACGCCACCGTGGAGTCCAAGAGGGCTTGGAGGTATCAAAGGACCTGGTCCAGGGTAAAGTCCAGGTACAGGTGGATAGAGGTACGGTAAAAGTGGTGGATGAAGTGGTGGACCCACGGAGACATCCGGCCTTGGTCCTTCCGACGTCGTACCGGCAGCACCAGGACCACTTCCGCTACCTCCACCACCACCACTTTCGGAACCTGACGATTCGCTACCCTCTCCTCTTTCACTGGTTCTGTCATCCCTATCTCTGGAATGATCCCTGTCGCGATGATGATGCGTCGGATGAGGCGTGTCTGGACCCACCACGTCCAGTAACTTATCGTCGTCATCCAAAAGATCGTTCGCCGAGTTCGAGGAGCGTCTCTTCTCTGGGGACGCCGGTGCACCGGATGTTAGACGGGAACCACCACCGGACACGGTCAACAGCGCCTGCCTTCTGCAACAACGACGCAGAGTTAGCAATTGTGAAGAGTGATGTTTATCGCTATTAATTGTATCATTGACATTCTCCGTTTTCCTCGTCGATAATTAAAAAAAAAAGCGCCCGACGATTAAACAATTGAGAACAATTAATTGAGTGATTGTTGGTACGCCTAAGCGTATCTTTGAAAATGACAGTTACGTAGCATGTGCTTCGGCACCGGTATCCATTGCCCAGGGCATACGGGGAATTACATTAATTACCTTAATTGCACCTTCGACGCCTTTCTTTAAGCGTGACTTTATATACTATGCTAATCTATTCTCCTCGCCGTAGCTTACTGAAAAGGTAGGCTATGCTTTTTTTTTATTCTCAGTACACTTACACGCTCCTAGTAAGGAATGGTAGAGGTAGGCTCGTTAGCAGGCTTACCTAACCAGTCATTGCCCAGACATACATTGTACTCTTACGCGTTACCGAACCCTGTATGCATGCGCCTATCTAGTAATCTATACAACGCACTCAAAAGGCGCGTATTAAATATATTAAGTGCGAATTCCCTTATCCTGTATATCAGTTAAGCATCGTCCCTTAAAAAAACAATTATATTCGCACAGCCATTGCGAATCACGCCAATTCGACCAGCTGTTAAAAATACCGCAAAATCATGAAAAATATCGAGTTTTCTATTCCTGCTGTTGTTTCGAATCGGGCTAGTTAAATAACACACTCTCTCCCGTCGGTGGTCCTATCAAAATATTGTTAAATAATCATAATTTTGAAAAACCTGAAGTTATCCATAAAATTCGAAAATTTTTCTCCCTCAACCTCTGTACCTTCGTACCGTGTAATCACTACCAGAAAGATACTTAAATATTCGACCAGTCTCAATCCATGCATACACAATGTTTCTGATTAATTATCACTAGTCTTTATAGTGTCGTATCGAACTGTATCTTGTTTTGTGATTAACTGATGAACTGATGACAGAGCGGGAAAACATTTAAATAGATCCGTCTCTATGGTATAAACTAGACGACCTAAGCCTCATGTAAGTCGCAAACTGAAGTTGTGTCGGAAGCAACGAGAGGCTTACTGGTCCCTAATCCCATGTAATGCGATCAGTGCGCTCACACAGAGACACAGGACACATATGCGACTTGCTAGGTGCATTCGAGGATAACGCACTCGCCAAATCAATAATGCACACTAGACACTGTCATGACGTTTATAAATAGGCCTAGATTGCACGAAGAGATTCGATGAAAAATTGGGAATTACGCGAAAAAAAAAAATATCCCAACATAAAAACTGCACTGTGATTTTTAATAGGGTTGTTCGTGGTGCTACGTTGCTTGATGGAATTTCAAAAAATTCTTTTTGCCTTCCACGCACAATATTCCAACCGAGCCGCAGGAAGGGGTTGGGTACTTTGGAGGGTTGCGAAAATCACGCGAAAATTAAAGCGGTATATCGCGACGTAATTATACACATATATGTCTGCCCTTTGACCCGAAAGAGGATTTGGCTGACTATTAGTATCATCGTTCCCCTGCTGTCCTTGTGACAGTGTGGCCAATGCGTCTTCACCACCATTGAGCCACCACCAAACCCCTCAGGCAGCCACGGAATTATAATCACCCCTTCAACGTAGCAGCCTTCCGAACAACCCCATTCAACCCTGTGTATATTACTCACAGACGGACCTTCGCGTACCAGCACAGCTTCAATGGAATTGCCACACAGTCGTATACAGTCTACTCGTCCTATGCCGAAACCTTGCGAAAAGCAACCCCTCGATACGCCAGCACGAGCCAACAGACTCCGCCATACATTTAACGGGGGTAAAGTAGAAGATCGGCCCGTTCAAAGCGATACGCGGCTCTACGACCCCACAGTCAACCGTTGGATTAGGTAATGTCAGGGGCTGGTCTGCGAGGGAGTGTGAATTCTCTCCCGTTGCTCTCCCGTGGCTTTCCAGTCTGCATTTTAAATTACAGGACCCCGACCGTGCGACCGCGTCATCCCTTTCCTTGTCCGTTAAGGATTTCCCCTAAAGAGGATCTTTCGCCAAGGTTCTATGGTGTCTACGAAACGTCACCAGAGTCCGCCACTATCTTCACCATAGATCTGGATGCCTGATAGGATTTGACACTTCACTTTCCATAGCGCGAGAATGAGGTTATTTTTTCTTTTTATTAAAAAAATTTCTTACACCCCAATGAATATACGTAAGGCGTATCGAAAAGAATTTATTGTGAAACGAGCTGTAGGTTTAGTCGAGACAATATAAAATTCAAAGCCACCAAGTGGCACCCTCGACGCTAACGATAGCGCCGCCCCTGAGCATCAGTATGCTAATCCGATGATTGGCTATGTTCCAACCTCGTCTCATCCCTATCCCTTTTCTCTGCTAACCATCCTTTCTCACCCACACCCTATACTCTCTTCACCAACACTCTGTTCCCTTTTTTTTCCTTCAATTCCCTTTCTCCTCGCTCCTCTTTCTCTCGTAGCTCTGAGACTCCGGCAGTGGCTCCAACCACCCTTAACCGAAACCATAAGCTAAAACTAACCCTTATTCTAATTAGCCGGCGCCGCGACGCGCCTGCTTTGCATATTTCCTCGATTAACCCTCTTCTTTATCTGCCGGGTATATTTCCTCGAGATTCCCAAAAGCCCGTAGTCACCCCAATCGCGATGGAGGCAAATTTTAGGGGGGGTTAGAAACAATGGAGAAAAGATATATATATTTCTCATTAAGAAAATCGTAATACTTAATCGATGGTAAATACATATTATTTTTGTAACTGCGTATACCGACTGGGCAGTCAACGATAATGGTAATTCTTTATACTTATTTAAGTTTAAACAGTGTAAAGCGATAGGGGTTAAGGCGAAATCGCAATTCTATGCATAGTATCCTAACCTCATCAAAGTCCACTTGAATTTTCACCCCGAGCTCAATGAAATTGAAATGGGCTACGTAGGCGGTGGTAACAATGGCCCCCAGGGGTGGCTGACATAAGCTCATAAACTTGCAATATTGAATACAAATGGATGGTTCTGGCTCGGTAGGATCGTGGTTAACTTGGGGGGTGCAAATGAGCCCCGTGAAAAAGCAGCCCTTAGTTTAGGGTGACCCGCTGAGGTTAGACTAATGGCACGGGAGAGGGGGGTGGGAGGGGGTGACAAAAAAGCTCCCTCGCCGCCACGAATCAATTATCCCCGACTTCGCGGTCCACTGTCATCCCATCGGCGCGAGAAAAAAAAAGCTCCCTAGTTACATGAATTTCGAAGTAAAAAAGAAAATAACAAACCACCGTTTATTTCTAAATACAAAATTTTGAAAGCGACACTCACTTTTTCTCTCGTTTCCCAGCGCCCGTGTCCCGAAATCCTTTGGCAAATGGATTGTTATCGATTTTCAATTGCGTTATCTGCAAAAGAGAAGCAAAGAAAAATAAAAATCAAATTTCGACACACTATACAACATATTTGAAAAACACACGAGTGAGCATTAGGCACTTTTTTTGTATATTTCGCATTTGCTTTCATCTTATTTCTCATCGTTCACTCTTATTGGATATGATTTCGTAACGGACACGCAACTCGTTGGAGACTCTTCGAGAGCAGCTGTTAAGCAGAAAGGAAGCGCGGGGTGGGAAAAATAAAAAAAAAGTTGAAAACGGAAAAGAACGTAATAATAAAAGAATAAAAATGAACGTCGAGAGAAAGACCGAGAGAATCAGTCGTAACGGTTATGGGCCGGTTCTCACAAATCGGACAAGGCGACTCCTTTACGATCGGACCGGCCGATACAGAGACGGTCCGTGTGTACCAGAAATAATGTGTACCAAGAAGAGAACGATTCCCCGAATAAACTCGGTTCCATATCGGCGCGAGCAGATATTAATTAGCGCGCATATAAAGAGCGAAATCCAACGGTGCTCAAGAGATGAGTCCAAGATAGTTACGTGCCTCGAGTATGTAAAAAAGCCTTGACAATTTCCAAGAGACGGACAATGAATTTTTTTCACTTTTCCTTTTTCATTTCACTATTCCATATATCGACAAAGGTATTTGTCCTGGTACAAAAAAAAGTAAATATTCGAAAATTGGCGGGAAATTTCGACAGGGACTTCCTTACGAAAAGGAAGGACTTTTGGGAATGTGATTTTGCAAATTTCTCGTGCCTAATACTTCCTTCTCGTGGTGTATTGTATATATATAAATATTTGTCCTTTTTTTTGGTTTAAGGCAAAGGGATTTCTCTTACCTTCTCGTTCTGGTATGCTGTAACCGCGATGAATTCGGTCTCCTTGAAAACGTAACTTCGAAATGTCGAGTAGGGTAACTTGAGGATGTCGTTGGCGCGCACCAGGTGAAACCTCGGCTGATACTTGTGCATGGAATTCAATATCGTCTGAAAGCCAAGAAACGGAGCATACATTGGGACAGACTGTTTTATGCTTGGGGCTACGAAGATTCTTAGTCTTAACAATGAAGATCGAGAACGAGTCGTACAAGATATAAGTCCATAGTCCAATTTAGTCCTTAGAATTAAAGCACGAACAGATATCAAATTTAATTAAAATTAATCATACAAAAAAAATCTTAACCAAACAACCGACTCGTTCCCGGACCCCAAAACACGAATTAATTCTACAATCCACCCGCGAAGCCCGTGCAACGAGTATCCATGTAAATTGTCAATTAGGTTCATTTTATTCATAAAAAAATTTTTTCCTCCATTCTACAATATCCAGAACCTATTACCCTAAATAATGAAAAAGTAAAGGCGTCTCTTGTCTCGAGCAGTAAGTGATATACTCATGTAGCAGTAAGTAAGAAGTATACTAACGCCCTATATATATATGAGTTAGTCGTAGCCGACAATCACACTGAAAAATGAAAGCGCGAATTGCACCCCTGGTTGTCTCGTTCAGACCCTTAGATATTAGAGGGTGGTTATGCCTCGATTGCCACGCAAGAAAGATTTATTTATTCATTGCTCTATGGATCGACAAGCCTAGTATCTTAGCAGTCAGTGGAGTTCTTTCTAAAATAGACGACTGCTTTAGTAGACTATATATACACATAGAAAAAAGTGATCTTTGTCTTTATCCATAAAAAAGAAAGAAACCATACCTACGGAAAACGACAAAAATGCGTTAAAGTACGTAATTATATCAGCCATATATATTATACGGAGAAATTATCCGACAGTCCACTCTCGCGAATAAATAGAATATCGGCAGCGCCATTACGCGGTGCCCGGTTCACAAAGAGAAATAATTAGCGCGAGCCGATAGCTAATCTAGGCGTTTGTCATTAGGCTATCAAAGCTAAAGCTTATACCCCACTGGTAGGCGCACTGACCACACATTGACGATATAGAATGAGCAATATATGTATATGAATGTGGAATGAGAGTCCAGCAAGATGGCAGTGAAAATATGTGCGAACACGTTGAGCAATTAGTATTTCTTAGGAGACTATCTGCGCATGCGCATAGCACGTTCGCAAGTGGAAGTTGTCTTACGAAGCTGACTGGTTCCTTGGATCGTTGGATATGGGTGAAGAAGAAAGGTTTTCTTGATAATGGTGCTGGCGGGATGGTGGGAAGAGAATTCACGCTGAGAAAAAGGAGCTAGAAATGGAGATATAGAGTGTATATAAGGTACGTCCGTAAGTAGAAGCGCGATACAAAGTAATGCCTGTGCGTGGCGAGTGTATATCGCGGCGTGAATTGACCGCGCAGATAAAGCTGGTAAAAAGAAAAGAGAAAAGAAAGAAATTCGAAGGAGCCAGAAGCACACAGAAGCCGCCGCAGCTAATGACTCTGTCCGTGGTAATCTCGCAGTGTTATCTGTAGCGGCTACCTGGGGGCCCACCTACATCGAATCACGCTCCTGGTTTACGACTGATTGATTTCCACTGTAGCTATATATATATGTATACGAGTATAGTTTTAGGTAAAGGGTACCGTACAGATTCGAAGGGGTGCACGTTTGTTACTCTTGATATTTATCTTTTTTCTTTCGTCTATCTACCTTCTCTCTCTTTACTTTATCTCACGGCGACCTTTTAATACTGTACGGATGGAAGAGAAGTGGGAGGGAAGACAGGTAGACATAACCTATCCGGCACGTCTTTTGAGAGTTTAAAAAGTTAGCCGATGCTCCTTTCTGGATTACTTAAGGCTCGGTACATAAGGTAAACGAGCGGCCGGTTAGTTTAGCTCGAAGACGAGGCGGAAAAGACGTAGAGATAGAGAAGAAGGAGGAAGGAGAAGATGGCGAAGAGGTAGAGAAGGAAAGGAAAAGGTATGCAAAGGGCGACGGGCGTAGAAGGACGGGTAGCTAGAGAGAAGTAAAGTCCCTTGAAGCAGACCAGGAGGAAGAAGGGGTAGTTTGGTTGCCAGAGCTGGCGCCACCTCGGCAGGAAGCGGTGGAGGTGGGAAACTTTTCGCAAGGCCAGATGAGAGAAAAAGCCGGCCCCCTGGCTCCCTCTCTCTCTCTCTTTCTCTCTCCGTGTGTCTCTCGCCTTCTCATTCCGCAAGAGAGAGCGAGAGTGAGGGCGTCGAGTGAAAGGAGAGAAAATAGAGTAAAAGGAGAGGTTGAGATAGGGGAGAGAAATGGTAGGAGAGAAGCAAGGTTGCTCGACCGGCGCTTCTCGTCCCCGTATTATCGACCGCTTTCAAAAGGGGTGGATTTTTCTACAGGGTGAGGTCACCTACCCTTCGGACCTTTCAAAGCCATACTGGATACTGGACCACTCTACTCTTTCTTCTAATAGCCCTTAAATTATACCCAAGAATTTTTCTCTCCCTCTCTCGAAGGCAGATAAGACACTTTTGAAAAACAGAAACGATAAAGAGATACCACGCAGCCTGTATCGAAGGGATGTTCGAAATATCTTATATCCGATACTTTGATATTCTTTTTTTTGTACCCTCGAAATCCGGGAAGGGGAGAGAAAGTAAAAGGAGAATAAATCCGATACGGAATATATGAATTCGAGTGAAACGACCGGTAGACTACATTTAAACGGTTGTTTATCAAAGTTCTCGCGGTCATTTTTTTTGTTATCTTTTGTACTCTTCGTACCCTTAAACCACTTTATTCACCTTCGTGTTCACAGTGAGCTATTCAAATCTATATATAGTCAACGAACTCGTACATATACGTACAGTGAAATTCTGACACTATGGCGAAGGCGAAAGGGAGGAAAGGAGGAAATGTTAAACGGAAATCAGCTCGCTTACATCGAAGTCCCTTTTACAAAGGGGGGGCCACCTTTATATTTTCATCCCTCGGGAAACTCTCTCGCGGCTCTCTTTGAGGGTACGAGACATCTTCGAAGATTCTCTCTCATCCCATCCATGTCCCTCCTACTCGCCTCGTTCCCTCTTTACCTCGTGGAAGGAAATACGCTCTGAATGATGGGAAATACCATAAAGGACTTTGGGCGGGTGCACACGAGTGCGAAGCAAGTGTAAAATTGATACGAGGACTCAATATTGCATCAAAAGAAAGACTTAATGCTCGGCTTACGATTTTGACGTGAAATATTTTCACGTGTTTTTCTCTATATATTTTTATCTCTTCGTCACACCCCTTGTATCCTTTTACAGACGTCAAATCCGCCTACCGTTATTTGCAGGTACTGCCTTAACCACGCTGACGAATAAATTACAGAAGCTATTGCTGCGAGGAGGAAGAGAACGAGGAAAAAAATAATTTCTGTATATATTTTCATCCCTTATTTCACACTTCTTATCTTCCTCTTTTGAAAATCCGTCTATCGTTACTTGGAGCCACTGCCTTAACCACGCTAACGACTAAATTGTAGAAGCTGTCGCTGCGAGGAAAGAGGAAGAAGATGAGGCAAAGAAATGAGATAAAATTATCATAACGAAGGTTTATTACCTACAATAGAATAAGATGGTATCCCTTCAGAATTGGTCTCTTTTTTTATATACACACGGTATCCACAGTATCGGCAACCCCTAATCTACAGGGTGTCCATTCTCGTTTTCTTTGACTTCATTACCACCCGACAATGGGACTGATTGAAATCGTTTACAAACGGCTACCGATTTTCCTTTCTCTAGCTATCGGGTATGACGTGTGCCAAATACGATAGAGACGAAAGAGAAGGGACTCGTGGAGAGAAAAAAAAATAATCTATCTAGGATTCGTTTCCACTCGATACGCTTCCACCCTGTAATTTTGTCGTCGCGGGTCAAACCTAAAAAAAAAAGGAAAAGTTCAAAGCTCCCCTGCAGAAAACTACCCACGGACTTTCATGCCGGTTCCTTTTCCAACCACCATCATCACTTATCGTCCCAAGGAAACCAAGTCGACCGAACTTTTCCGGGTAATCGGGAATTGACAAGCTACTTTTTTTTTCTCATACAAATTTACTACAATTTCATCTCGGTAGTCGTCACAGTGGTTCTCAGTAGTCCGTCTCTACAAAAACCCATAAAAATCCCAGACACCGATGACGACTCGAGATTTCGTAGTATCATCCATGAAAAGATGCTTCGTCGTCGAGGCGACAAACTACCACGAAAAAAAGGAAAAGCCCATCCCGATAAAAATATCTCCGATTAAGAATTTAACCGTCACTGACCCATACCATTTCTATACCACAGTCTATGGTTTTTCTAAAGTTTTTTTCACGCCTCCCATACGACTTCCACGATCAGTCCCACCATTCTTTTTATCGCTAAGCGACCTTATCGTCGACCTTAAGAATCGTTAAGGATAACCTCTCTAAGCGTTCTATCGGAATGCGTTCGTCGGCTTAGGACCGTAGTCAAGTTTATGCAGCAACACCAAAATCCCTAATGCCCGTATCTATGAGTGTATTAAAAGCTAATTATTATTCTCCTTAATTATAACAGAATCACCTATCCCTAAAACATTCTTTCCCTACACTCTCTTTTGACCTAACATTTCAAGCTTCCACTCGGCTCTGTACTACGTAGTACATAACCTACGCCATAGTGGCAGCACCGTCGCGATCGGTTGTTTGCCGAAACCTGAAGGTGTCCCGCAAGTGACAGGAAGGGAACGCATGCAAATAGCACCAGCGGCTGTCTCTCCTACCGAGGCAGTAAGTAAGTAAGTAACTTGGTTAAACAGACGTCCTAAAACATTCAAACGACAAACAGTTAAGGAAGCGAGCGAGCGAGCCAGTTCGACGGCGTCGTTCGGTACGGCGTCCATTAGCAGAGTTTGCGTGGCGGCGCCTCTGAAGTTCCAACTGATCACATACGTCCTGTGGTTCCTTATTGAGCAAATAAGATGACCAATTTTCCCGCGGCCTTCTTATACACCTTTTGCTCCTTGTCCTTGTACTTCTTTTTTATCCGCTTCTTTTTTTTTCTATCTTCTCACACATAGACTTTGAACCCGCGAACCGACGGGATTCGAAAAACATTCCGAACGCGGGAAGCGTTGAGAAATTTTTGAAAGTTTACACGAGAGCAGCGTTGGATAGAAGATTTATTGGTAAGATCTTCAACGTTATCCGATCGTCAATTAAATCGAATGATTAATTCGTTAATTAAATCGATTTATCCTTAAGGATACACTGTCGAGGTCACTCGTGTCTTTAGGGAGAAGACACATTGTCTTGGGCCAATCGATAGAACCAGACTACTTAACCCAGACTCTGAACTCTGTCGCTAGTCAAAAAAAATACTTGACGTGAGAACGTGACAGGGAAAGTTACGCAATGGGCGTAGGTGATGCTGCGAAGTTAATAAGTGGGTGAAGAATGCGGATGAATTTGAGTGTCAATAAACGTGTATGCGCCAACGGTAGGAATTCGTACTAATTACCAAGAGAGAGGTTCTTTTGAGTCTGTGGGTATTCAGATGTGAAATTAACCTCGAGTGTTTCTCATACTTTAAGGATGGGTATGAAACATATTTGCATACGTGCTACGTACGCTTAAATGAATATATAGTGCAGTGGAGGTACACAAATTCTTCAGTGAACACGATACTGTAGTACGAACGTAAATGCATATGGAATCCGTAAGGGAGGAAGAGGTTTCTGGGCAAGTATACCGGAAGTCCAGGAAGAATTCGGTAATTCCGTGTAGTCCTTCAGGCGCCGTGAGGCCCTACACTATAAACGGGCCTAAGGTCCCTAACAGGGCGCCACTTGTCCTTCGGTAATTAACTGAATCGAACGGGTGTTTTCAATTTGTACAAAGAGACCGCGAACCGTTGGTCCTCCTGTGTAGCGGTTCGAATGAAAAAAAATTGTGAGGAAAAAGAGGACTGGCATAAAATAAAAATGTTAAAGACGAGACACGAGTGTCGGACGGTTTCTTTGTATTTTCTTTTTTTTAATGGCGAGGCCTCTTTAGAAGTGTGGCTGATCTCGTTTAACTCTCTCTCTTTCTCTCTCTCTCTCTCTCTCTCTCTCTCTCTCTCTCTCTCTCTCTCTCTATCTCTCTGTTTCATCGCATAGTTTAGGGAGGCAAACGAATAGAGTACCAGGGTACGAACCAATGAGCTCCCCTGTCTGATCGTCACCAGGAGGTGGCTCTGATAGAAATTATGATTGGCGGTACGGAGAGAGAATGGGGAGAAGGAGAGAGTGCGGAGACAAAGAAAGAGAGAGAGAGAGAGAGAGAGAGAGAGAAATAATAAATTGTAATGGTGTGTGGGGAGCGAGCGAAGTGAAGAGAATCAGCGGACGTGGCGAGTGGCTCGGCGTTAAGCAGGAAGCCGTCCCGACGAAGCGGACCTATTAGCATCCCCCTATACTGACCAGCACATTACATTTTATTATTTCAATTCATTTTTCAATATGGCTGACCGTGGTTCATTGGCGAGCAACAGCCAATCCTCTATCCGGGGATATGCAAATTATTTTCACGAAGCGTATTGGCGTGTCGCGAGCGATGCCCAAGAAAAAGTATAAAATGGTGGTTAACGACTGGATGTGGGTATAGTGCTTATAAGGTGGCACTGAAGGAAAAAGAAATATATACATACACACAGAAGAAAAGAAAAGGAAAATGCAAGGCTAAACTGCTACTGAAAGAAAGACTCCCCTCCCGGGAAGGGTAAACCATCCAGAGACAAAGGGACGTTAGTAATGAAAAGGTACGAAGAACTCGTAGCAATGGCGTATCCTTCTATTTTTCACTCACCCTCTTTATCATTCTCTTTATTTCGCTCTTTCTAGTTTCCTCGACAAGAATCAGGATATCGATACAACGCACGTTCGAGACTATCGGCACTTCGTCCGGGACAGGGCTAATGATCACCACAGGCACCAGTTTCAAGTTAAACCCCCCAATACGCAGCGCGTACCCTGGTACCCTGGTATATTTCGCGGAGTAGATAGATACGCCACGAAGTAATTAAGCACCTGGTGCTCGGCCACGGGGAGTTTCACCCAGCGAGTCTTTTGTCCGACGAAAGGGCACCTGTTCCGGGAGGGACATCTGCCCTTCGAGTATCGTTCAGCATCGCCAAGGAGAGAGGAAGAGGTGGTGAGCACCTCTGCTGGCTGGTCTGCTCTCTACTTCCACCTTGGTGGAGGATGTTCTCGACGGTGAGCCATAACGTAGAGCCTGCAGCCACAGGACGCAACCTCCTCCAAGGTAAGAAGGATGGGCAGGTAGAGCGAAAGAGGAAGACGATGGTATGGTAGGACAGAGTATATAGTACGAAAGGAGAGAGAGAGAGAGAGGAAAAAAAGAGAGAAACCAGGAGATGGTTACCTTGGTAGGCAGATATAATATAGCCAGCTGTAGGCAACGGTAATCACATGTTTGTTTAACCTCCGAAACCTCTCATCTACTACTAACCCTCATCCCTGCCTCCTGAATCCACTTATGTGTATATATGTATCTATATGCTGTATAGTATACAGTGCTGTGTGTATATATATACCTACTGCTACAGTATACCCACACCGTTGCGCCTCCACGGACACGGGGCCACCCTCGGGCCACAAAACAAGAATTTTTTGTTTCTACCCCGGAGATCCACACTGATCCCTCATCCTCCTTCCCTCTGGTGTGGACCTCCTGGCCCCTGACTGTACGGACACAGAGGCTGGGACTTTACGCCCGAGAGGTGATGGATCATCCTGACTCCCATGCATCACTCCTGCTAATGGAGTGCAGATTTTACGCCGCTTTAAATACCCATAAACTATACGACTTTACTTAGACCACTGACGTTTCTTTTTTCTCTCTCTTTTATTACAGGTTTCCCAGGCTTCCCTTTCTTTGGAATTCGATATACGCTCTCGTCCGATAATGTGGTTGCCATAGTCCCGAGCTTGACTATAGGTGCCTTCGTAAGAAGCTGCATAGGCAAAATAACAAGGAGTCGCACTAAATCGTCTACAGGAAGCAAGTCAGGACGGGACGCAGGCTGAATTTGGTACGTGTTGAGATATACTGTGATTCTGGATGAGGTTCGCCGAGGGGTAAGAAGAAGGAAGGCGGAGCAGAGTGGCGCCATGTCGCAGGGGGTCCAGGAACCACTACAGGTCGACCCAGCCACTACCACATCCGTTCAGTTTACGTGGACGTATACAGGACTGGTTATTAACACGGCCTATCGCTCGAGGTGTGCTGATGGAGGCTGAGATTTGTGATTTAGATGAGCTCACCTCCCGAGAGAGGCCTCTAGCTTCACGAGCGCCACCACCAACCACCACCACCATCATCATCATCACTATACTCTATAGCATCAGCGCCAGTGCCAGCACCCTATGGGCTTTGTTTTAACTTTTAAAAGTTTCAACGGACAGCTGCGGGAGACTCGAGGTCGGCTCCTTAACTAGTCGCGACCAGGTAGAAGAAGAAGAATATAAACCCGTAGGCCCTCCTACGATGGGAAGGTACACTATAAAATACTCATAGGACTACGGGAGTCTGCCGTGAACCTAGCTTTAAAGTGATTTTATAAAAGTCTACTTTTCACGAAGTTTATTTTTTATTTTTTTTTCCCCAGGAAATACATATCCAAATTGGGTCTTTTGATGCTCCGCCTATTTCTATCTGTACCTATGTGCTATAGCACCTTACGGCATAGAGCGTGTATATATGTTAATGTTACTGGAACGCCATGAAAAGGATCTTTGAGGCTTCCAGGGTCCACTACCTACCTTATAACCTAACCTCGAAATGGGGAGAGCATCGGTAGCCGAGTAAAGGGAGCGCATAAATAAGATCTATCTTGGAAACACGGGAATCCTTTACTCCTACGGACAACGTATAGATAAGATTCCTTTCATCTGCGCCGACATGACCGATAAAGCGTTTTGTCCAGTCTATCCTTCTATCGTGGATGTTTTCACTGGCCAGGTACTAAGTAGTGGAGGTCGCTGCTACCGTATCGAACCTTCACGACCTTAATAACCCACCTACTCAAGCTTCCCATATATAATCGAAATTCAAATATTTCACAGCCAATAATAACCCTATGCATTTATGCATACGTACCACCGGTTTCTGTCTATTTTAATATCTAGATGCATATTCCTGTTACAGGACCTACCTCAATGTCCTGAAATTCCACAGTCTTGGATATACGGTCACGAACCTTCTGCCTATCTCTCTCTCTCTCAAAAGAAAAAAAGTAAAAACACGCACGTACGGGTGTCCTTATGTGTTCCATCCTATGCATATAGAGCCTGCGAGCTTTACACGTTAATCCTTTCAGCCCTGAGATAGAAATTAGAAAAATCTAACTCTTAAAAAATATATTGATCTAACTAAGAAACCAAATGGGACAGTGGGAATCAAAAATAAAATAGTTCTCCTTTTCTCTCTCTTTCTCTTTCCGGTATCACTACAGCTAAAAAGATTAACAGCCTAACACAGTTCAGGAACGCATGTATACAAATATATGGTTCTATAAATGACGGAGGAGTCCGATTGAGATGTCTAACCTCTACAGGATCGCGTGGCGGAATGTTAACGGTCGTACTTTTCTACTCTGGTCTAACGTGCTCGCATGATTTTCCACAGTCTGCATATATACTGTGTGTTCAGAATATTTTCGAGCAGTGTAACGGCGACAAGAAAACAAAAGAAAAAGGAAAGAGTATAGTGACGTGGTAAAGAAAGTGTAGGAAAAAAGAAATATTAAAAGATAGTTACCAAAATGCGTTTAGGATCCTGCACTGTATCCTTTGGATCTCTATCGGGCAGAATCGTAATCCTGATCAGGGAATATTAAGCCCCTGGTGAAAGATAGTAGCCATACTATATAATACGATAGTGGCGCTCTCTATCGAGCTTTCCGATCTGAACACGAGCCATATGTCGTTCCCTTGCTATATATACCTACCCGCTATTATTTATCCTCGGCCTCGCCCCCACGAATGAAACAGCCCTTATATAAATTACCCCGAAATTACGAAAAATGGCTCCCAACAATTTTCGTCAGGCTGTTGAGCTCAGGACGGGTACCAAGGCTGGCCCCCTTTTTTTCTTAAATATCCATCAGACCGTATATTATACAGTGGACGAAATACCTACAGGACCTTTCAATCCAGATACACGACTATCCTCTGCAGAATCCAAAAACGTCGAGGGAAACGGCATATATTCAAATCAAAGGAATAATAGCTGTGGAGCATACTGGTTGAAGATCCATCAAATTGTGGTAATTATTTAAACAAACTTAAAAAATGGCGCACGACTCTCTGCACCACCATAGTAAGTTTTCTGCCCAGCATGGTGCCCGGTCCCATGTCAAAATACAACATCGTTCCCAATTCCATGGAAAATTGATGACCGTCACTGGCGCCATCCTGAACCTTCCTTCAGGATTATGAATGAATCTGTATTTACCTTTCTAGCGGGAATTTGTCGCAGAAATTTTACAGTCAAGTGACTAACTGGTGTTATTACATTTGTATCAACATTGCCTTATGTTTTATTAACAAGTTTTGTATAGTAGTTTCTTAAGCTGTATCGATGTATCTACATACTTATATGCCATTGCTGTAACTAGTAGCAAGTACAGACCCTATCGATCAAAAATGGATCAACCAGTATAGTCTTTGTACCGAGAGAAATTGCTATTGTCGCTAGCACGAAACGAACATTCTCATGTAAACGGACTTGTCGCGTACTCCAGAACAAGACCGTGTCTCGAGCCATGTACTTTGTCGATACTCCGTTATTCCCTTTGCTTTGCTGTTTCCCTTTGTCGAGTTTACGGAAGGAGAGTAGCATCGCCGACGCTCCTTGAGTAGTCAGTCACGCAAAGTCGACGAAAAACGTCATACATTGTTGAAGGGAATAACAGAAAGCGGTAAAGAAAAAAAAGAGAAGAATCAAAGTATAAAGAAGGATATCATAAGAAATTGAGAGCCGTAGAAATTATTCATTTCTTTTTGCGCAGTTAGAAAAAACAGACAATTTTTTTTATGTCAACCCTAGAGGACGTATCTGTCATCTCCTGATGACGGTTTACGAAAATCTTCATAATTACAGACCACCCGTGGTATCTGTCAGTGATTACGTTTACTCTTAGCCTGACAATCTCTGCTCTCGTCATATTACCTACCAAGTTTGTGGAGCCATGCTACGGCCAATTTTCACACCCACAAAGAGTAGCTGTTGAAAGAAAACGAAGAAGCAAAAGTACAAGGAAAAGAGGGATGCGAAGAAGCAAAGAAAAGCTCGACTGTGAACTCGGCATTAACGTAGGCGTGGGGTTCTTCAAAAAAAAAAACAAAGACATTAATCTCGTCGTAATGAGTATGACTAATTACGCTTCGTAAAAAGTGCCACTTTTCGTCATTAGACCGCGTATAGGGAAAGGTACACGTTCCTAAGAGAAGGTAGGCGATAAATTCCAAAAGAAAAAAAAGGTACGCGAGAATGACAGAAAAGTTCGGGGAAAAAGGTAAAAAAAGGGGGTCCAACAAGAACAAGCAGATATATTAAACGCGCCGCAGAGCGTTCGAGCAGTGTTGATTATTTGACAGGACTTGCGCCCAGTTCCGAAAGAGACGTGTCACGGTTTCGCGATGTCGCGTCGACTTAGTCGCAGCAAGCGACGAAGAAGAGCCGCGGACTTGTCCTCGTCACGCTTCGATGGTGCAGAGAGAGACCGTCCGTGTCGCCACCATCGTCCAACGTATAACGTATCGAGAGTTTGCCGTTCTCTGTGTTAGAGTGTTTGTCTGTCGCGTCCCTTAGCCTCTGTTCGATTTCTACGTTTTTTCTTTAACAAATAATTTTCGTCCTCTCTTTCATATCAGTCTCGTTTCACCGAGAGAATCTTCGGAACGCAGTCGCAGAGCACTTGTTGGTTACTAACCGTACAGACGTACGTACTGCCAGCATTTAACAGTGATATTAGCATTGGCGCTTGGCCGTCTCTTGTACTCTTAACTAATTTCGCAAAGGTGTGACTAGACTAAGGGAAATCTGTTTGTTCGCGGTAACGCCGTTTCGCCGAGAGTGGCGCTGCGTGTTAACGGGCGTGACCCGCTCGTCGACGTCGACGTCGAGTCCTGCCGTGGTGCCGTGCCGACCGAATGAAATGAACACAGAGCCACGCTAATTAATATTTACCCTCTGACAACATCACGCCGCCATGGCGAACTACCCTCTGTAACCTTTGCCAGGGGACTACCGGAGCCGTTGGTGCGAATTCCACGATTTCACCCTTGCTCCGTGTCCGTTTCTAATTTTTACTCCTTTTTTTATCTCTTTGCTTGTCCTTTTTTTTCACCCTCTCGTTCTCTACTGACTTTGCGGCGCGTAATTCAAAAAAGTAATACCAGGAAATAGGGAATATCTGCCAGATCTATGGCTACAGTACCACGGGTAATGTTCCCACACTCTGGTTACATAAAGGATGTCAATTTTTCTATATAAATTTACGTTTTTTCAGTTTTCCATTGATTTTCGCATTTCTCACTGCGCGTGAACGCCGAAAAAAAATACCCTATACTAATTGTGTGTGCGGGAAAACAATTATACAAACGTACCGCAGCTTGCTTGCCAATTTGTTTTACTGTACGGTTTGTGGCTCGTGTACGCGGAAAATGTATTACGGAAAGCGACGGTAATTGCGGAGTGAGTCGCGGTTTAAAGGAGAAAAGGAAAGGGAGAAAAATGGGTCCCACGTAAGGGACAGGTATGCGGCGGGACCACACAGCGGCACGGGATAGGATCAGGGCAGAAGGGAAGGGTGGGATCGACCGATTCTTAATTATTCCTTGGTGATATCTCAACTAGCCCCATTCCCTGTCTATAGTCGCCCTTGCTCCTTATGGGATGCTCTCGCTTCTTCCTTCCTTCTCTTTGGGACTCACGAGTCACGAGGTGAGGCCCCCGCGCTCCGTGGACCCCATTGGCGCCGAATTCAACCCACGTCGCCATCTTTCAAGCGGCTATTCCAGCGGCGCCTTACGAATACCAGACATTCCTACTTTGTCGTTTCGGAATTCTTGCTCCCTTCAAGGACAACGATCAGCACGGTGAATTCGTATCTGCAGTAGCATGCGTTGTATATTTTTTAAAAAGTGACAAAAACAAAAAACATTTCTGTTACTTCACTCCCAAAAAAATTTATACAATAAAATCAAAATATCGCAAAAATCTATAGTCCTTCCAGGTACCGCAGTGAAGTACGTTACCCCTAATCTCCTTTTGTGAAATTTAAAATGCAAAAGCAGAAGCGAATTGAGCGAACGAGGGGAATTCAAAGAATTCCAAAAATCATCCCCTGTAATGCAAAACGTATCGCAGGGAAGGTTTTACCTACGTAACAAGGCCCTTAGACGGACACATATAATCATCCCCACCCTTTACATGAATTTTCTTCAGTGGTGGGGATGACGACCGCCTCTAGAAACGCCCTTCGGCTTCCCCTTCGTACTTTCGCGCGACATGTGTGGAGAATATACGTATAGGCATACGCAAGACCTTCCACAGTGAAGGAGAGGATTCTCACTCTCTCTTACTCTTTCTCTTTTTTTATTTTACACGCACACCCTCTACCAGCACGCACCTGGACACGTATAGCTATACACGCGTGGTACATCGAATAAGGGTATATAGAGGGAGGAATCCCCCATTTCTTTCTTTTTTCATTTTTTTTAACTCTCTTTCCCCTTTTTCTCCCTTCCTTTCTTTCTTTTTTCCCTTTCTTTTTGAATCTTTCCCGCGTTACTAACGCGCTTCGTACACGGTAACGTTTCATCAGGATGCATCGCGACGAGTAGGCGTTACTATAGCACGCTTATCCCAATTGTTATATAAATTTTTCATCCTTTCTTCGCGTTCCACCCGGTACTTCTTTCTCATGACTTTTGCGACAGGCGACTGTACGCCACCCTCCAGTATTCCGATGGGGTTATCCGTGTCGAGTGTCGGCTTGAAAGGAGCGTGGGTGGTAGAACAAAGAAAAAGAGAGAAAATCGCGCCTAGATGTACAGTTGCATGTCGTGTCGCGGTGTTCGTTTCGTGGTAGCACGAGACTACGAAGCGGGTTGCTTTTACACTAGATGGAATTCATGGAATTCACTGAATTCTCTTGAAAATTGACCAGGACATTAATATTGTCGACATAAAGCAGCAAAAAAAAATTCTTCGATATCCCGTGTTCCCTTATCACTTGAAAAAAAACCTTGTTACACGAAATTCAACAAACGTATATACAAACCATGAATTACCATAATTACCAAAAATTCGAAATCTTCCCTAAAACACAAAGTAAATCGTTCAACCGTAGAAAATGTGAAATTAAAAAAAAGAAATTCTTATCCACGTCCTATTAACGTAAGAATTAATTCAAAATAATTTAGTCGAAAATTCGACAACCCTGACCTACATCACATATGATACTACACCTAATTATTCACACGTGTAAAAACATCTCTCGCGTCTGAAAAAGAATTTCCCTGGCTCGTACCGCTATTACTTATAGGCTCCGAGCCAGCAAGGAATCCATCACTTTGGGGATGAAACGCGCGTTCGCCATCCCCTTTATCCCTCGCACAACCCTCACCCCCGTCTGTACACAGAAACACGTAACACACAAAGAAACACGCACACAAATATATATATATACATATATCTAGATACACGCCTCGGGGCTTGTTTATAGATGTTAGGGGATGTTGGATCAGACGGCGGTCGAAGGGTCTCAATTGGACCGCTCGGCAGTGAAAGATAGATCGTCGAGGATCACCTTACGGCCTGTTCGATTCTATTAAACCGATGCGCCTCCCCATTTCCACCCTAGTCACTACTAGGAGCCCCTGACACACACAAAATATATCTATATATACCTCGTATCTACCAACCCCTGTGCGGATCCTCTCTCGACCCCTTGACAAGAGGAGGAAAAAAATAGAACGTGAAACAGGGCGTATAGGTAAAAGGGAGCAGCCAGCAGTGGCTCCATCTCGAATCCCTAAAAAAAATATATCACGCCTCTGTATACCTCAATCTCTATCCACTTTAATTCCAATTAAATCCTCGTTCAATTAATTCATCTACAACGTTCAAAGTCCAGAAAAAAAATTTATCCTATGCCTCGCCCCTTGCACAAGGATATGCCTTTTACTTATATTAACAATATATTTTATTCATACCCCATTCAATCCTCGTCCGTAAGGATTATACGATTCTTCATTGTTCCGTATTATTTAGTATAAGGTTTGTCACGATTTTATCATATCAGATCGTGACTCGCATCACGCTACGAGATAAGAACTGCCCAGCGTATCTACTGCCTTCTCGGGATCTATAACAGGCTGCCTGCCCGGCGTGTTACCTTGCGCAATAATTACTGCGTTAACTTTCCGCCAGGCCGTTACACTAGCATTTATATAATTATGGCTACGAGTTGATTCCACGCCTGTTTCTCGCGCTATACGAACGCAAATTGCCCGGCACAAATCCTCGCGCCTCTCCTGCCGATCATGACGTCTTGATACGCTGGCGTCTTGTAACGTCGTTAATTGTACTTTCAATGTCTGAGGACAATTTTTACGTAGATACACGCGACGTCGGGCGTCGCGGCACGCGATTCTATCGACAGTTAATATTTATTTTCAATAATTAATCGTTACTTTTCATTATACGTTGTTCGTTTGATAATTAAGATAATTAATAGTTACTTTCGCGAAACGATAAAACGCGATGCTAATGATACGGAACGTCAATAACAGCGATACGGGAAATTATCCAGGAGAGATCAGGATCTTTTTGGAATTTTTAAATCACGATAACCATATCACGTGGGGTGGAGGTTAACTTTTTTTTTCCTTTGTTTTTCAGAGTTAATATATGTATGTATATATTTGTTTTTTTGGACTTCTTTGAACTGCTTTTGTATATATAGTTTTTTCGTTCGGAGCTACGTTTATTAATTTATTATTACGCGCGAGGGAACGAGGGGAGGGGGATAGGTAATTCATTACAGAAGTGAAGTAATTTGTCTTATCTTGTTACGCAAGGTAAGCAGATTCACAGAAGGGCGCGGGCACGCATCGGCTTCGGGTCTCGCGTGGAAAATTGCCCGGCGGCGTGCGTAACGCATCGCGAGTTCGAGAAATACGAAAATCTTCGCGAACGAGGGAAACGCTACTTTATTATTGAGATTCGCACGTTTACTGCACGCGAATCTTACTGTAATTACAGGATGCACGCAAGTCTAATTTCATTTATTTTATACATTCGATGTATGTATATATATATGCATCACTGCGTTTCGTTACCATTTCACATTGTGATTTTGTTTATTTATACATAAATTTTCACCAAAATAAGATAATTCGAAAATAATATATCTAATAAAAAACCGAAAATTCGAACAAGCATAGCTGCAAGTTTTAATTACTCAATGATCATTATCAGCCACAATACATACACTATAAGACAAAATAAATATACGCTATATATAATATACGCGACAAGGGTATAACAGGATAAAACACCCCTAATACACGAATCATTAAGAACCACGTAAAATCAGATTTCCACATGACACAGCATTGGCTGGGTGAAATAAAAGTATGACGTAAGCATTTCATAAAGAAAGCCAAAAACATGATTAGGGTTAATTAAATTTTCATTAATTCCACCCTTAAACCCAATTCACCCTCTTACGTTGTAACGCAAGAGCAAAAGCTACCATTATCTCAATCTATAGCAACAATATTATTGTGTTATTTTAATATTCTCCCAATTCTCCTATCCAGGACCCATATGCATTCTTCACGCGATCAACATTTACCAAGTGAAAAAAAAAAGAATTCCGTCATGGCGGACCGTTCGAACGAAAGCTTCGACACCCTCCATATTTTTTTTTTCTACTTTAACGTACACACCCTCGTTAACCGTACGCAACGTGCCAGTGACACGTCACGCACGTATGGCAATTATACAATGTATGTATACATACATGAAAACCAAGGTAGGTATACTAAATCCAGTGCCAGAGGCATTCTCTTCTCTCTCCCTGTTTCTCTTTTCTACGCACTTATTATGGAATTGCGTGCTCGGCCGAGCGACGGGCACGAGTCTCCCCCAGTCGCGGAAGCCATTTTGCTGTCCACTGCGCGGAGACAACAAGGACGTCTTATGCACCTTGCAATGAAATTCTCCACTTAACGTTCTGAGAAATACGTGCATAACCTCTACGCCCACGTAGATTTTCTTTTTTCTCTCTCTCTCTCTCTCTTTCTTCATTTACACTTTGTTCTTACAGTAAAAAGCGTCTCGTTGAGTCAAGATCCGCCAAGTGTCTCCACACTCGGGAACATTAATTCAAGAAGATCCTTCCGTGTTTAAATTAGTCACTCGAGCCGACTTAATTGTCACGCTTACAATTTGATTAGCCGTATCATTTTAACGTACCAACTTTTTCGTGTTTTACACTGTCCTTTTTTTTCCCATGCACATCGCTTTATACGCGAACACGATTTTGTCCTACTACCACACTCTGCGACGTCCGGTCAATCCAGTCGCGCTAATGCAAACCGCTCGGCGTTATTAAACGTTTACGTCGTTTAATAATTTATCATATTTACGAGAGCTCGGCGTGCCGGGAACGCGTGCCGCTGAATAATTGTCATCGATAGAAAGTCGAGCGACAGAAACATTTCGATGCTACACCGTAACGCGACGCGGCCATTAATATTTACTCACGGGTACAGATATATACACGAAACGACAATATTATTCCAATATTGGAAATTTCGAAAAATATCTCATTTAACGACCAGTACAAATAAGGTATGGATTCCACGAATTGATAGGTTTCTCGGAAAATTTTTCACGTCCGTAATAAAAAGAAAAAATGGCGACTATCGCCAGTATTGGACATTGCTAGAACGGTAGGCGTTTTAATTCGGAGCAGCTGTATACAATAGGCTGACCTTTTAACACGGGTATTCCGTGTACATCCTGACGTGGCGTATCCCGACGCATCCTGGAGGAAGATCAGGAGGAACAGTAAAACTCCTGTACGACGTGCCTTCGTCGTCCCGATGTTTACACCAGAAATACGAGTGCAGGATCGCTCCCGGTATTTAATGTGTATACAGCGGCTTAAGGCGCTGGAGTGCCAGTCCCAAGGATTTCTAATAGAGCCTTATTTTTGTTTGCCCCTTCGGTCTTACCCGACAAAGGGATTTACGTGTGGAAGGACCGTTTCGGAATTAGAGTCAAGAGGACCCCCCACCCCCTCTGTTAGTTGTCAACGACGACGCTGACGTCGCTGTCGCCATCGCGCTCCTCCTCCAATGTTTGCACTAATTTCCCTGCTTTCTCTTTCAATCTCCACGACCCTTGCTCTCTCACTGCCGTATCCGACCAACGGTAATGGGAAACGGGGTGGCATCGGAGAAAAAGGAAGTGCAAGCGGGAAAGAGAGTCTAGGGTGAAAAAAGAGAGGAGAAAAGAGGGAAAGCCTGAATCCGATTCTTTGGCAAACAAGTTCGAGCGCTATTTACTTAACCCTGGCTCTTTTCGCAGTGGGTACAATTCTACCCATGGGAAACCATTTACACCCCTGTCCATCCACGTAGTATATAACTAGCACGTATATATATACATATGTCACAAAATAATAGACAGTCTCTTAGTATCCACTCAACTAGCTTATGGCCAGTTTTTCATTTTTCCCCAGACTAAGCATATAGATGTATAAGAAAGAGGAGGGGGAGGGGGGAGAGAACCAGGTGGAGGAGGCTTATTAGCCATAAAGGGTTCGAGGATCAGGAAGGCATTTTCTGGGCTCGTGCACAAACTGGATCGTTTCTCGAAGGTCCTCGAGGAGTCCTTAGAGGTAGGAGGAAGAAGCTTCGACCGTAGGCGAGCCATAGAGCACGAATGTACGTGGCACGTAGGTTGCCTATACGTAGTAGGTAGGTAGGTAGGTAGGTAGGTAGGTATGTGTCACGGTTAGCGAGAGGAGTGCACACGGAGGGTAGAAAAAAGAAATGGCCCTGACAAAAGTGGGGCCCCGGGGGCACATTGCACACCGCGGCACACCGGCATTGACATCGGCCCCGGGTAAGAAGGACTAGATTTCACGAGCCAGCGATGCCAGGATCCTTCAAAGGGACCGACGTGGCCGCAAAAAGGATTCGCAAAAAGGAGCAGGAAAAAAGGAGCCTGGTTTACTCCTGGGTTAGGAGTTATGCTGGTGACGGGTTCACTCCCTTCCCCTCTCTCTCTCTCTCTCTCCCTCTCTCTCTCCTTGTCATTAGCTCATTCCCTCCTTTTCCTTACGCACTTCTCTAACACAAGATCCACCTCGCCACTAACCACTCAGTGTCCTCGGTATCCCTGGCAATCCCTCAAAACCACCTTTGGGCCCCAATTCTTTGGGCCCCTCTAATAGAGGAGGCCATCTCTTACAGTTGACGCTGAAAACCAACGCGATAACTTAATCCCGGATTATAATGGGTGGTACCGAATCTCTTAAGGAAATCGGATTCGTCTCCCATCTGCTTACTAAATCGAACTGGGATACTCGTTGACGCGCTATTATACGCCTTAGTTTTCTAGGTTATGTCTCGTTATGTATTTATGGATACTGTTCTTTTGGCTTCTTTAATGATCACGATCTTCTTATTAGTCTGGTTAATTATGTTCTGATTAAATCGATGCACTGCTATTTACACGCTAAGTTATACTTTTATGCACTATTGTTAAACTTAGGTACTAGTAAGTAAGTAATTGATTTCATTGGCGTTACGTACAGTACTTACAAAGCCGTGCTTGTCGCTGATGTTATTCGTGAGCTTGAGCTTGTGAAAGCTCACGACCTTCTGCATCCACTGTTCGCCACTGCTAGGCGAGTCCGGATGTATGTACATCCTCTTCGGCATTTCCGGATCCGCCTTGCCGGCTACCATCCACCTGCTGTATTTCGGCGTAAGGAAAATAAAAAAAAATTTTATTAGCACAGAGTCATTCGTTTATTGAAACTTATGATTTAGATGACTCCAACGCGCACTTGCTGAGAGCAACAAGAATATCCAAGTGTCATTTTGAATGTTCCTGGTGCTCTAGGCATGTACGAACGCGTGCGATTGGTGGGTCTGGGAAATTTTTTTTTATAATTTTGAAATAATTAAAAAAATATGAATTAGCCAGCCCACGGCCTTTGTTATGCTGATATTCATTGAAAGGGAATCATCTTCGAGTTCGCCGGCGAACGTGAAGGCTTGCGTTCCCCATACAAGTCGAAATCATTATTTTTTTATTCTCTTCCAGTATTCACCGTGATAACGTGTCATTTACGTGAACTGGATTCGCCATACGGGATACCCATGGAATAGCAGAGTGCTATGGAAAAATATTAATAAAAGAAAATAGAGAGCACCAAAAGCTTCTCGATCGAGGGATACTACGTAGTAGAGACCACGAAAAAAAAAAGGTACTCGACGCAAAATTTTTCCGTAAATTCAAATTACTTTCAACGAGTATGAGGAATTGTTCGCAGCGCACGCTTCACGCCTTTATTCATATATTTCGTATTGTTTTCATGAACTCGAAGCGTTTCTCACATTTGCTTTTTTCCTGTTTTTTTCATTTTTTATTTTTTTTTCGTCCACTTAATACCGAACCAACCAGACCGAGAATCCGTAAACGATCGATTTCATTATCCCGAATAAAACTAATTGGATTGTATATATAGCGAAGCTCGCAAAAATTTAATTGTAGTTTTTTTTAATTTTGAAAAAAAAGAGAGTCACTCTCGTATCATCAATCCGTTCGAACGAGGACGAACTCTCGATCGGTCGAAAAATTAATCAGGTTCTGATAATAATCACCTGTTGTGAAACTTATATCGGCACTCGTCTGATGCCACGATGTCCATTAGTAGAATGTAGCTAGCCTGTCTGTCTAAACCGGACACCCTCACTTTATATGCGGGAAACATGCGTCTGCGAACAATTTGCAATTGCAAAGGCAAACGGCCTGCATTAGTCCTTCGTTCACGGCCAAAATTATATACGCCAAGATATGCGTATATTATATACTACATAATATTACACGTCCGCTATACATATATATATCGACGAGCGAAGAACACGTGTAATTCACGTTACGAATCCTGACGAGTGAGAGAGCAAATTAGGATTTCGGGGCAGTTCGAAATTTCACGGGTACAAAATATGAAGAAAAAAGAAATTCAACAAAACAAATTTTCAAACATTTTTTATATTATTCTCCTTGATATCGAGCTGCTCCCCTCTCTCTCTCTCTTTCTCTTTCGCCTCTTCACGTTCCTTCCGTTTCCATAGGTTGGTGTACCTGTTGTGAAATTTGTATCTGTAGTCATCAGCCGCCACGATGTCCAGCAGCAGGATGTACTTGGCTTTGGCGTCCAGCCCGGAAACACGGAACTTCATCTGAGGAAACATCTGCCTAGATCCCCGAGCAACATTTACATTCCAATTAGATAACCATTTTTTTTAAGTTTTCTTTATTTTTTTCCTTCAATACACCTAACAAGCCATTTACGTGCGTCGTTAAGATCGATATCAGATTACGAGAATTGATTACGACGGAGGCATTTCACAAAGGAAGCCTCCCGATAACCGTGAACTTCACGTAATTAAAGCACAAAAAATACACGCGAATCAGAGAGAATTTAAGGAATGAAAAGACAGTGATAATAAAAGTGATAAAAAGGAGTCAAGATAATTCGTCCAAGCAGACATAACAAGATAATAAAATATAGGTACCAGACGATTGACAGGGTTCAATGTATTTGACATTGATTCAATAGCAAATAGGACCACCCTGTATAGCAAATCAATGACTTTTTCCCATGACGCTATCAGCAACTAAATTGTTTTATTTATCTTTCGCGCGCAGGGCGACACAACTAAACTGTATCGCGACGCCATAGAGTCTGATTCGACCAATAAAAAAATCAAATGAAAATTTTAAAAATCCCATAACACATGTATCAATACTGTCATTTTCAATTTTGTATTTATCCACGAATTCGAACGATATATCTCCCTCCCCACCTGCCCCCCAGCATCCCCCATACAAAGCACTAACCAAAAGTATGTACTGGTATATGCTATATACTATTATATACATATGGATAGGTGTCCATATGGTTAACTTGCGAACGGGTCGCAAGAGCACACGTGTAATACCACCATAAAGCATACGTTCTACCACGTACGGTAATATGTTATCGTAGTTTACGAGTGGCTATCACTATCATGTACATAGGGCACGGATGAACTATGGTTCACCATGGTGGCAAACCGTGTACGCTATGTATGTATATAGTAAGTATATATGTATAATATTCCATACGAGAGCATCGATACATACCATATGTAGAGTGCGCTACTATTTCAATGTTGAATATATATCTATATATGTTATGCATAGCAACTATAGTATCCAAGGGCCACCATGATACTAGGTACTGATTACCATGTAGTCACGATTCCTGGCGCACATCGTAATATCGAAGAACATGGTGTCAGGGGGGGTATTATTATTTTTTTATGATTGTATACTTTATATGTACTGCCAACTGTAACGCGTGGATAGAGATTACATGGACGGTTTGGAAAGGACTGGAATTTGCGAAGATGAGGTGAAGTATTGGCGAGTGACGATTTTTTTGGGGAAAAAAAGAAAACGGAAAGGAAACGGAGGAAACTGTAGGTGAAAGGTATGGTAAAGTTTGGATGGTACGTGTCGTATGCTAATGCGAATCGGGCCCTGATTGAAGGGCCCTATCGGTAAAGTCCAATTACGGTAATTAGCTGTCATAAACGCGTCGTCTGGGGACTTGGAGGGCGTGAGACAATGCTGCCGTAGACAGGCTAATAAACGTGGCTTGAGTGGGGGGCTAGTTTGAACGGGCCCCGAATTGCCGTTCAATTAGAATAATGGGATTACTGGAATCCGGGCCCCATCTCGGGAAAGCCTATTCGGTTTCTAAGAGACAACGGTCTAGCGCCGTCTAATGTTTAGGTCATAGGAATTGCCCTGTCTAACTGGATATTAGAAACGTTTTTCGCTTACGAATTAGTCCTTGCGGGACTTGCTAAGGCCCTGGGGAGTCTCTAAGTCAATATTCTGTATTAAGTATTTTTGTAATTAGTATATATCCGTGGGGGGTTGAGGTCCCAAAAAAATGTAATATTTTTATTCGTCCGAAGGACGTCGTCCTAGAAGTTTGAATTTCTGATCAAAATTTTCCAGAAATCCAATATAATCTTTTTGGGCCCTCTCGCAGCATCTGTTCGTTGCTCTACTTGAAATTCGTACTAGCATGATGAATAAGGAAAAAATCAGAATAGATAGGCGCTCGCGCTCGCTCACGGCAAATGAAGAATATACGTATTCATCGGCAGGACACCCGAAGGCTTCTAAGCCGGATTATCCTCTCAGCGAGAGCCAAAACATCCTGTGGGATACGTTGCTTTGGTTAAATGCATGGGAAATAGGAAGTGGAAAAAAATTTACCATCTCGCTACTGTCCCGTTCGATTCGATATATCGATATATCGATACCGTATACATTTAAACAATTTTCAAAATTTATAGTAAATACATCACGTGGATTCTTAGAGAGATTTTAAACTTTGAACGGTATCCAAAAGTAATATCGTACTGGAACACCCTGTATATCGTTACGCAACCAATATACCCAAGTAACCATTCATCCCTCTCCCTCTGCTTATATATTATACTATCACCATCTACGGGGTCATCCCGTTTTGGTAGAAACAAACCCAAAGACTGACTTATACTACCGTTTTACGAGCGCCACATTTTTTTTCCTCTCTCTCTGTTTCTCTCGTACGCATCCCGAAGGCCTGATGGGGCTGTTACGCATCTTCTTGGCCCTTAATCCTCTCCAACCCCCTACAGCATCCTTGGACATCCCCAGGAACTACAAAATACCGAGCATGCCACGGCCAAAAAGCGTCGAAAAGATCTTAGTTTTAATGGGCGTTTTCGTGAGATTAGAGGAATCCAAGTGGGTCCTTTAACGGAACGGAATGGATGAGAAAAAAGAATAATGAAAAAAACCGAAAAATATTTCCCTCGGACAACCTGAATAAGTAACGTTAAAAAAGCGTACGATCAAGAATCTCGCAATATCTTTAACTGGTCCATTGACAAACTGTTGATTGCGAAGATCGCGGAAGAGGAAGTCCTTAAGATATTGGGGTTTTCTACGTTTTCTGTGAGTGCGAGAGAGACAGGCTTATGGGCAGCCGCATGCATAGGAGAGAGACACACGCACACACACTGCTGTCAAATTACCCAAATTAAAGGCCTTGCGCTTATACTATATTTTCCAATCGCCATAATTTTACAACAATTTGCAATAATAGCAATGATTCCAAGAAATGTAAAATTTGAAAATTTTTCATAAGATTACGGAAAAGCAATATCATAGTTGTGGTCACAACCGTATCGCATAGCTACAGTCTTTTGTGCCAGGTAAGCAAAGGTAAAGGCATCAAAAGAGTATACAAAAAGACACGTAAACGACAGTGGCTATACATTCTGCAAAAATGTAAGAGAAGCGGAAGTGGTCACGGCGCCTAATACTTTGTGAGCACGGCTCATCGGCCCGGACTTCCGGCAGATCCGCTACACTTCAGGATTTTTCCTTTATGCCAGCTGGTCGAAATTTACAACACGGTACATGCCGACACTACTGATTTTAACGTATAGAATATCGATTAAAAAAAAACCTCAAAAATAATTAAATTATTTGCCAATTCAATCAATGCCAGCAAACTTCACTGCGTACGCATGATTATCAAAAACCCACAGTATATAAAAACAGGAACGAACAGTAGCGAAGTCTCGTAAATATAATAAGATCGTCAAGCGAAGTATATCTAGATTTAGATCGCAAGATGGCGAGAGAGTGAGAGAGAGAGAGAGAGAGAGAGAGAGAGAGAGAGAGAGAGAGAGAGAGAGAGAGAGAAAGAGAGAGAGAAAGCCTAAGCTACCGATATACCTATATACACGTGCATAACAGGATTTTCAAAGGACGGATCCCTTTTGCTAACAATGTAAAGCCAAGGTATAATAAACGCTGTCCAGGACTCACCAAGATAGGGATAACGATCTTCACGGCGAGAAGGTATAAGGTACCCATATAAAATCGAAGCAAGCCGATAGTAATTTACGACGCGCCATTACGCGAGCGCTCTCTTAAGAATCCGGAACCCGGTAGCTTTGAGTTAATTTATTTTATCGTGGCCTCTCGTGACGCGCGATGATTTGCACGTATCCTCTTGTTACCTCTGATACTTTCAATCTAGGCATTGACCACGCATATACTATAATATACAGGGAAATCGAAAAAGTAGTGTACCCGCTTGGATATACTCGAATCGAATAGCCCGATAAGGCCCAGAATGACTTTTAACATGGACACCCGTTGCGGATTCTCGATTGTAGGTACGAGAGGGACTGTCGCGTCGGTTCGACGTAAGACAGTTTATTGCGCGATGGCGGGACACAAATCCTGATGAAATGGCAATGGGGAATGAAGAAAGAGCCAAGAATAAAGTGTACGAGCCAATAGGAGATAGGTAGAAGGAACGTGGAGGAACGAAGGCGGTGCGCGCGTCCCGTCCAGCGTCCTGGACTCTTGTCGAACAAATCGGTACAAACGATCGTCGTAAAGCAGTTAAGGCCGGGTTTATATGTGCCTTTCGCTTTTGAGCATCGGACAGCGGTCTCCGACGAGTGGGACCGAGAGCGAGACCGAGTGGGAGAGATGAGCCTACTGATATGGAAACCGATAGGGCCCAACTCTCACCACGAAATCCTCCCGTAGTCCTGGCACTGTCTCTTGGTACCCTGTGGGCCCCCCTGCAGAGAACCTTTTAACCGGTCAAACGCAGAATTTCAAAGTTACGTCTTTGGTACTTGGCCCGCGGTACCTTGAAGCGTGTACCTTAAACTCTGGTCGCTTGAAGGTACATTTTCCTCGTGTAAAAAGCTGCCTTGGCAAACCGTATAAGAGGATCCTGTCTGTGTGTCTTCGTAAAGTGACCGGATATCGGTACCCTTAAATAAAAGAATCGATAAAGATCTATAGACGTAAAGGAGCGAGCTAAAGTAAAGTGTAGATAATTAATTGCTCGCACGTTTCGATCGAGAGTTAAAATATGTTAAAGGATGGTGACTATATAGTCAGTACCTGCGAAGGCGGTTGTGTAAGCTGGTGCCGGGAGATTTGAATAATTGGTCATGGCGCGCGAGCAATTAATCACTAGGATCCACCTAGGGAATTTTAATGGGCCTTCTAGAAGTGAAGCAGCTGCCTGAAGGTAGCAGTCGCGCATCTAGGATTCTCACGATTTTTCCACAGAGTGACCAACTTCACAATGGTAACGTCTAAATGGTTGACCAGTTCGTTCAGTGAATTTTCACCTTGCAGTAATTAGTCATTAACGTCTGACTCGAGTCCCTAGACACTTTATCATACCTGAGACTACACGTTAGTTAATAAGAAAGCCTATAAGGTGTTGGCAAGGCGTCGCGACGCGAGCGTCCACATACGTAACACGTGTCTTCACATCCTATACCCTTAACGGCTTAACACGTGATCGTAGGAGTTCACAGTGTTGCTCGTACAGACAGATACGGTTTGTGGATTATACGCAGAAAAAAGAAGGGGTACACAGATACGTATAGAGACAGTCACACAGACAAGAGTTATAAGGCCCATATATCGACAGGGCCGTACGTAGCGATGGGCCTTAGACGGGCACCGGTTCACCAAGAACGCGAGTGCCGTACACATAGTCACGGAAATGCGCGCGTATATAATAACGTAACGGCTATAGAAGTTCGACTGGCGCCACTCGTTATTTATACAGGAATGGGCCCTTAGGAATGGGCCCGGAGTACAAGATATGCGGAAGGAGGGAAAGAGAGGATATAAGAGGGAGAAGGACGAAGAATCCTCCAGAGGGTGAGGACTGCGCACGCCCACTAAATTATTATTTGTTCTTGGCGTAGCCCATAAACGCCGAAATTATACCGGGCTACTCGGAGGATACCTAGAGCGTGGATCAAGCGAGTGATGCCCAAAGGGCCTTATCCTCTTTCTCTTATATTCTTCATTCTTTTATCGTATCTGGTATATACGTATTTCATGGTCTGGTCTTAATCTCAGTCTTCGATAACCATCCTGGAATCCGCGAGAATTACCTCTGTATATGCCTATGTGTGTATATATATATAAAACTACGTATTGACGTAATAACACACGTGTGCCAGGAAAAAAAAAACATCGAAAGTTCAAGTAATTTCATGGCGCCACGAGAATGGCCTAAAATGTACCCGTGGCTCGTTTCGGGCTGAAACCAGAAAATGATTTTTTGAATGAACTACGCGTCGACCAATGAGCGTGCAGAGCGAGCGAAATGCAGATCGACCGAGTGAATGCAACGTAAAATGCACTTGGCTATCTATATCCATGTATGTTATAGGGCTGACTGGTAAGCGACGGCTATACTCTTCTTTTTTTTCGCATAGAATTCACAGAGAGATTTCGCGACTTGCCGGTTAGTACAGCTTGCAGCCGCGTTTTCATAGGTTTGTTGGTATGCGGCAGTCGCGGTAAGCTACTATTAGCTAGAATAGCTATATATTTGGGCGGCTATAACTAGTGATAGTACAGCGTTTTATGTAGCTGCACAGTGAAATACAGTAGTGAGGGTGGAGGGAGTTACCCGACTACCCTGCGGCCGAGCTGTATAGAGAGAAGCTGCTCGTAACAGCTTTCTATTTGCATACCACCATCCCCTGGTGTAAAAGCACTGCACGACCCTCTCGACACCGCGAGTATTTGCATTCAGAAATTGGCTTGCAGCTACGGCGCGACCTCCTTGCCACCTCGAGAAAATTTTCGGCACCCGGAGCCATTTTGACAGCCAGCAATCGCAGCAGGAATTCGCGTGTATCCCTTGTTGCCGCGTGCATTTACAGGACGCAGAGTGAAGGGTGGGGTAGAGGGGGATTGAAAATTTTTATATCGTATCTTAAACTTGCTTGTCTTCTTCCAGGAACATGCATTCCCGGTCGTTAAGTGACAGTATATATTACGTAAGGGATGAGTGGCCAAGGAGTGGATCGTGAGCGGATAAGAGAGAAGGAAGAAAAGGAAAGAACGAGAGTAGAAAAAGAAGTAGACAGACCATGTGTGTATATATATACACACGCGTGGAAGGACTTCTATACTGGAGTCAGTGAGATCGGTATACGCTTCAGGGCAGAATTTCTCGAGGAGGGCCAGGAAGGGCGCGCGATGCTACGCGAAGGTATTGTGGATAAGGGAGTACGTAACGTGGAAAAGGGAAGATAGAAGAGTGAGAGACGAAGAGAGAGAGAGAGAGAGCAAGAAGAAAGGGCTTGGGGCCAGGACCGAGCAACCCTTTGATTATCGCACTCACACATGAGCTCAATAGAGGCACGTCACGTCTTCATTGCATCCATTCGACGAGCTCCCGGCTTTACCATTCTCGAATACATTATTTTATTCTCTTTCTTGGCTCAGTCAAATGCATCCACGTCTAATCTTGAACTAAAACGAGAAAAGAAATTCAAACCCATCCCTTCCCACGGAGAGAGAGAGAGAGAGAGAGACAAAGATAGAGAAAGAGTACGAAAAAATATTTGTAAAAAAGAAAAGTACAACCTACAAGCGAATATATTTTAAGTATCTGTGATAACGCGTGTATACGCAATGCTAAAGGTATATAAATACGCATAAAGATTCCTTTCTGTGCCTCAGGTGTGGAAGCAGCCTTACGGTTAGTTGTATATCTTAACAGTCATGAACATGTCATCGCGCATAACGAATTGGTCGCTACCTACGATGACAATTAGACGTTAGACGTCGGTTTATCGTGCGCGCATAATTTCGCATACGGTTTTCGTACGCCATGCCAAGTATACAGTAGTAGCAGCTGACAAGTATGAAGTACGATAAGACCGACGGCTTCTCTTAGGACAAGTAAAGCGTAACTATAGCTTGCCGCCTGATAAAGCGTGTACCTAGAAAGAATCTATCTCCCTTGACACCTTTCACTCTCTCTCTCTCCTCTCCTCTCTTAACAGTGCAGATAGCGTAGTACTCCACAAGCGTGTATACACGAGTCTCGCACACTCCGTACGGTCCTCTATGAATGGATACACTGGTTAGAGAGTGTATACGCGTGACGTAACGGGCACGCACGCGCGTACGTGCATTACGCGTAAAATGGATACACGGGGGAGGCAAAGGTTACGCAATGCTTTTTGCAAGAGGAAAAGCGCCGGGAGGCTTATATGCGCTCGACGCATTCGGCTTGCGTGCGACACGAGGTCCGTGAAAGATTCGTTATCGCGTTAATCGCGCCCACCGACTACGCGCGGACACGCACGCGGTTCTTTCTTTTTAATGGCAAAGGCAACGAAAAGAAAAAAGAGCGTGCACAGCGAACGAAAGGGAGGTAAGAAAATTGTCGCGCGACCCGCCCAATGGAGACTACGCGACTCGCTTAGCCGATATATATAGGTATACGTAAGACGGGAGTACCAAGGGCGATATATCGCATGGAATAAAATGCGAGGTAAGGGAGAATAAGAAATAAGGGAGAGAACAAAAGAGAGGACCAACGAGAGCCAGGAGATTTTTATACTATTTTTCTCGTCATTGGGTATTATTCGTATTATTTTTAAATAAGATACTCTTGTGTAACCGTCATTCCCCCCTGTCCTCCTCCCCTCTGTATATCTACGTACACTGGATAGGTAAGTAAGTAAGCCTGCAGGATCGCTGAGCTCGTTAGAATTCCCAAGAGCGCACGAGTGAGGTCTCGGTAGGATACGCAGATAGAAAAGCAAAGTAAAATAAGGTGACGAGGGTGAGCATATATATATACATACACACACACACGCAGAAACGCGTGGAAGAGAAATACCACGCACGGCTTGCATACGTACATGGGTAAGGGATGGACGTGTATAGGGGCAGTGAAAAATTCGCGAAACTCGCGGGATTCAGCGAGAGGCATCGCTAGGTACGTTCTTCGCGGAACGCATTAGCTGACAACAAGCGCGGTAAGGTTGGGGGTAAGAGTCGAAAGAGAGAATGACGAGGGTAAGGAAGAGAAAGACAGAGACAGAGAGATAGACAAGGATAGACTCGGCAAGGAAAGCAGCGTCAGTGGAGAAACGAGCAGGATTTGTACGAAAAGGGGTGGGGGGGAAGGCCCCCCGATGGTGTTGAGGACGTTAACGGTATACAGATAGCGAGTGAGTATTGGTATGGATATTAGTATAGGTATCAAGTAGATATAGGTTAGGTAGCGAGAGTACGCGTGTACGTATACGAGGGACAGAGGGCGATGAGATAGAGTGAGAGGGTGGAGTAAGGGGTGAGGGGTACGGAGGGGTAATAGGGATGCCCGACGTTGGTAGTCACCATCTACGGATAAGTAAATTTTCCTCGTGGTGGTGGTTTCGGAGGGATGGCTTTGAAAGACTCCCCCCTCCTCGCCCCTATGTCGGTGCAATACCGGCACACCCCCCCCGAAGAAACGTCGATACACGCACGCAAGGGACACTTGCACACTTGCACAATTGCAACGCATTTTGTGGCTCACACGCGCGCTTGGAGACCACTACGGCTAATTACCGTGGCTGGGGCCCCAGCCGACGTCGCCGTCGCCGTCGTCGTCGCGACCCTTGGGAGCTTAGGCCGTTCCGTTGGCGCGCGCGAGACAGACGCACGTACGGGGGTTATGATAATGGGGGGATAGGGATGGTGCGAGAGAGTGGCGCGCATGCGTTCTGTTAACGAGGGAGTGAAACAGTAAAGGGTCTTATACGTAGTTGGGGTGGGAGTGGAGTAAATGCAATGCTGTGGGGTTGGAGTGGGAGTCGACGCGGCCGAGGGTAGGGAGGAGACGTGCAAAGGGAGAAGAGTGTATTAGAGTCGGCGGTATGAGGGGGTGTAGAGAACGGGAGTGAAAAGGGTCTAGAGTGGGGGGTTACGGTGGAGTCGGACCTAGAGAGAAAAAAAATACGTGGGGTGCGTGTGGTGCGGGATCTCACGGTGTTACCAGTTGGAATGGGACAGTAGAACAGTGCGGAGGGTTTGTCCTCGGCCACAGCGCGTTACGAATCCGCTTATCCTGTTTGGCGCTTGATGAGGATGACGATGACACTAAGATTCGTTTTACTGACGTTTCCTAGCGTCTCTCTCTCTCTCTCGCTCTTGTTCTTTGTTCTTACGTCAGACTCTCTCATTCCTTTTGGTCTCTTTCGATACGTCTCTCGACTCTGTGTTCTTCTCGTTCCTGCAAGCTTCACGGGAGCTTGTCTCTCTCTTTTTTCTCACTCATCCCATTCCAACTCTTGGGTAAGATCGATGACTGAGGCCTCGCGTACCCGTGGCGAATTGATTGGGCACGTTCGCCCCGGGGACAACGCGTGGCCCGCGCCACGAGATCTTACATGCACGCGTACATCCTAGATGTGCTACCGTTAAAACAGCCGTGATTCTTGTTGTGAACGCAGGCATGTGCCCTGTGAGTAGAGGTTAGGAGAGAGACAATGGAACCTCTTTAAACTGCGGGTCGATTTTTAAATACGTCGTATTAACGCACGTGAAACGAACCGCGACGGACGTCACTATAGTTATAACTACCCTAGAGATGACTTGACGAACGTCTGAACATGACACTGTTTATAGAGAAGGTTATCGAGGTGCCTATAAAAGAAAAATTAGCTCTTCCCCTGTAGCAGAGAAGCAATTATAAGAATGGGCCCAATATGAATGTGAAAAAACGAACATCACGCGACGAGGACTTATAGCAGTAGGCGTGAAGAGGACCACGCGAAGAGCATAGCTTAAGATTATGGAAAGAGGGCATCATGAATGGCTGGCAATTTTGGGCCCACTATACAAGGGAACGGAATAAACTAATTCGAGAGACGCGAGAGTATAAGGCCCAGTCGAGTCTATCCTGATAGTATAGAGTAGCATGCCTGAGTGAGGCCCACCGCGAGAGTATTGGGTCCTGAGGCTGTGAAGAAGATGCATACCGGAGCATATATATACATAAAGATCCAGTAGGATGAAACTGGGCCCCAAGGGTAGATACTCCAAGGAAGGAGTGGTAGTAGGTTTTCGCATGGGGCCTCACGGTAATATCTCGTTTAGAAAGATTACAGGTTCGAAGAGGCTGCCAATGTATAAAACAAACATCGTTAACCAAGCCCTATACTTAAGACCATCATCCTTCTTTCTTCGCCTCCCTATACCCTCTCCTTCGCATCCCCTAAGTCCCCCTTCCTTCTCCTCCTCGATATCTTCCTTTTCTTCTTCTTCCACTTCTCTACTCGCGCTGCATTATTCACTCCATACCACGCACTCACGGTAACCCACCCTACGGGGCCCCACGCTAGTCACGAGGTAAGGCCCACTTCGTGTACCTATATATACAGCATCCGAACCCGTTCACGAGTGTGCACAGACTGTGACGTAGAAAGTGAAAGAAAAAGATTTACCCTCACTACACGTATTAACCCAACCTATGGCTACCCCATCAACTATATCTATATACATCGGTACCCCTGACCACGCATACGATCACGCACGTGCGTATACGTAAGTGGATGACGTAGCTCCGCACACCGGATACGGTATTGAGACGTACGCCATGCCAGGATGGCCAACCTCAACCCGACCGTAATTACCAACCTGACTATACCTATACGGCTCTTCAGCATCAAATAAGAATCGCCTTTTATCTACGCACACGGTATGTACTCGGCTTCCATTCTGATGGGTCAGTACGATTTATTGATATCAAACTGATTTAGCGACATCCCTTTCACGCGACCAAACCGATTCCAATTGAAATTGCCAATTCTCATTCTCAAGGACGACTTCGTTACGCTGGGCCTTTGATTAACGTTAATTTATCAAATGAAATTTTACCCCTAGGTAACGGAATCCCATATATGGTCGTTATATGTACATCGACGCTCCTACGATTTTCTTAGTGTACCCTTGTGTACGGTATTGTATATAAGAGTGCTCACTCACTGGCGATATATTCATAAAAAATGGAGGATTGTATGCCTCGCTGATTCACGGTGTATTTCATCGTTCTTGGTATTTTATATATATATACACACACGTATACGTGCATATATAACAGATATAACGGATTCACCTACTGTACAGCGTGTATAGAGTCATGAAATCGTAGGGGTTGATGCTACTGTTGTCATTATTGTTTACAGTAGCTAGATATTGAAATAAATAAAATCATTCTGTATGACGAACGGGGATGGTTAAGTACGGTAGCAGGGGTAGTATGACGGGGTCATGACTCTCCGTTGATCATAGAGGGATTTGTAGGAGATAGAGATTTGAAAAAGGTCGAAAGGAAAAAAAATTAAAAAAGGGTACGAGGGAGTAAAAATAAGGGAAAAGGGGGCGGGGGGTGAGAGTTAAAGAACTTTCAATTGCTTGCTCGGTAAGAGAGGCTAAACTCATCCAGATATCTTTGTAGGGGTTGGTACGTACGTCTTACCCTGGAATGGGATATTTTTCAACCCCTTGCATTTACTCGGTATCCATATATACACCCCTGTACGTCTCTTTGCTACGACGCACAAGTACACGTACTCGTGTACTACCTGTACTCCATTCGGTATTGTTACTTGGCTACGTAAGGACGTGGAAGAACGTTAATGGGGAAAGGAGCGAAGAAAAGAAGAAGCCCGGGAAAAAGTGAAAATGCAGGAGAAATACTCTCGAAAGCTCAGCCAGCGGCATAAATTTGCAAACAGTTCGATCGACAGAAGGTTTCAATGAATTATAGAGTGGAACCTATACGAGGGCTTACAACCTACAACCCACAGTCTACTACTCACGACTTACAGTCAATGCCTCTACAGTACTGGGTGGTACCTTTTGTATATAGCGAGGTATATGGCGATACCTCCTACTTTCCACCATTTTCTTTGCCTCGTATATACGTTAAATACTTTTGCGCGTCCTATTCTTCTTATACGAGAATGAACGTTCCTTGTAGTTGGATTGTAGGGCATCCAAGGATTGCTTCAGTGTCTCTTTCTTTTTTTAATACTTTGAAGGGAAAAATTCAGGGCAACGTTAAAACAGTTTTTCATGAGAGTTTCCCTTTATGTGGGAACTGAATGTTTTCTTGAGAAATAAGTTAGTCACGGCTTTGTTTTTAACGCTCGGTATTTCTTTGAATATATCAGGGAATTATTAATGATTTTTTCTTAGGGGTTTTTGTGTAATTGAATTTGAGGGGGGGGGGGGGGGGGGTATACGCGTGGTAGAACGTATGCGCATATGGTTGGTGTAAATATTTGTACGATTATCTGCTTGGTTTTTATGAATTAAAAGTTTAGTAAATTATGTGGTTTTTAAGTGAAAACATTGTTGGGACTTACCGGCCACTTTTCGTGATAACCATCTCAGTGCCCAGTTTGTGAAATTTTTCCCAAAGTTCTTTCCCTTCCAAGGTGACTTTGGGATCGTCGACGACACCATCCTCTTCGGGATGATGAGGCGGCATCAGGGGATGATGAGGCCCCGCTAAAGGATGATGAGGCGCCAGAGGATGTGGCGACGTGTGGAGCATACCCGGAGGCAATGGGGGCCTCAAGGGCCTCATGCCTGGAGCACCGGGTCCGCCCTGGTGATGATGATGCAACGCTGCGGCCGCCGCCGCCAGGACGGCCGCGTGGGCCTCCTCCGGTGTGTGGGGCCCTAGGCCCAAACCTGAAAGTCAAAGAAAAATTCATTAGGGCCTTACCAAGCGCTAAGTGGAACAACACTGTGCTTCTATTCAGACCAATTAACGTTGATTTAACATAAGATTACCGAAATTGGGCCCAATTAAATTCGGCTTATTACACATTAAGTCCCTATATACGAATAAAGGGAATTCTATAATACAAAACGTCATCTTTCGGACCCAAAATTTAAATACGGATGAACGCCCATGCCGGAAGCGCTTTACACGACCAATCGAAAAGTTTTATCGTCGATTGTCAAGAACCATAAAGATCAATATTACAAGAAGAATAAATAAAATGGCCGCAAAGTCCCTGGGCCAAGTTTTGCGTTTCGTTTACAATGGACTTTGACTCAAGTTGCGAAGAATAAGTTCTCGCCATTTCTTTACCCTGCGCCTTCGTCTCTTCTTCTTTTTATTCTCTCTCCCATTCCTATTACCCATTGTTCCTTAAGTTTCACTCCCATACTCCTCCGCCAGTTTCCATCCAAGTATTTCGATGGCCGCTCGAGAATAGCGAGACCATTGCCGTCACGATAGAATTGACGCTGGCAAATATATAGAATTGACGCATTCGATTCGCGGGTCAATCGAGCCGATGAATTCGACGATTTATGCACTACGCGATCTCCGTATCTACGCCTGTACATACACACGTGACATTCGCATCCACACATGTTGCATACGTTTAGCAATGCCGGAATGACACAAATTATTTTCCTTTGTACGACACACACACACCACTACGTGTCCGGAATATCCATACACTCGCCAAATCGTATTGTTAAATGAAAAAAAAATTATTCTCGCAAAAATATTTGCAAACAAGGCATAGGTACTCATAGGGCATAAAATAATGTCAATTTCATTTCGACCTCACGAACTTTCATTTATTTAATTTCAATAATAACAGTCTAAACAATCATCTAGGTACTTTTGGTCTCAAAATGATTATCCCCGTGGCATATGTACGAATAAGTCAAATCCAAATATCAATCTAGGACCACTGCGTTTACCTTGTTTACAGAAATGTTTCGAGTAGCGAAGAAAAAATGCATAAACGTCAAAGTTTCTCAAGCTGAATAATTTTCCTGACATTTTCTTATAGTTCGTACATAAGAATGTGGCAGTACGTAACTTACGTCTCATTCTTACGGTCACCTTTTACAACGCAACTACTTTTCACCCTCCCACGTTGTAGGTATACGGGAGAAAAAAAAAGTTTAAAAAGTGGAACAGCACGATGCCCTGTTTAGAGAACTGCGCATTGCCAACTATACAGGGTATCCGTTATGCGACTGAATAATTTACATTGTTCTGTATCACTGAGCATTACACATGCTTTAATGTTATTTATGTCTATAAAGGCAGTGCTTTCACGCGCGGATAATCGATCGGTAAGGAAGCCTAAGTTATATTACGAGTAAAATCTTTTTCTCGCGCATCTTCCGAATTTCTGTATCAAGGCGCGATTAATGAGTGTAACTGAAAGTGCTTTCGTTTTTCCTTTTTTTTTTCTTTAGCGTGTATCAGGAAGATGCAGAGAAAAATATGCAATTACGATTGCAGGAATGCAACTGAGGGAAAATGATTTAAACGGTTTCGCTCGGGTTGATCTGCATTTTTCGACGGGGTAAAAATCGGGGAAAAAGCTAAAGCGAGAATTATCATAAGTCACGCGATAAAAGTGGAGAGTTTATGCGCGCGCGCATTCGAATCTGTATACCTGTGCAATAGGATTTCGTTTAAATTCGTATTGCAAAATGGCCGCCGTGTCGTACGAGTCGTGGATACTTAATTTTTGATTCACGTTATATATATTTAGGGGGATAAATTTTTTTTTCTTTAAAGTTATCCCTTGGGTTTGTTCTTCCTATTGTTTTTGATCTTCCTTGAAAGTTGCTCTTTGATTATCTTATTTTCATGCGAAAATTCGCGACGTAGAAAACGTACCCGTCGCTTCAATTAACTGGTTGATACGAGGCGATTAATTTCGCGACCGCAAATACTGTCGAATCCACATGTAAACGGACCGAGGTTCGCGGT